>LBNU01009691.1:0-19114 GCA_014162995.1 Artemisia annua
GCTGAAATCAGAAATCAAAGTTGACTGCAAGAGTACAAGTGGGCCGAATTGACTACAGGAGTACAAGTGGGCCGAAAGAGGGCTGGATTCTAACTGAGCCTGTCTAGATTTAATGCCAAAAATCACAGTTTGTCACTGTTTGTTTCTTTTCACCGATGTCATTTTGTCATTCAAATTTAGCCCTTTAGTACGAGAACATCTATAAAAAAAAGTTTAAAGAGTATAAAAGCAGAAAGAAATAGTGATAAGTTGTTTAACTGAAAGCTTGGCCCTTCAAAAAGAAAACAGAATCCAATGAGATATTTGATATGTATAAAGGAGACTATTGTGCTTTAGGAAAATAATCTCATCTTCAATTATAATATATGTGCCAAAAAGATTGTTAACGAGATAATATTGCCCGCGTGTTTTAGCAGGTGCAAAACTTTCATTTTGTAGCTACAAAACAAACTTTAGCAATAATGTTTTTGTTTTTTTTTTTTGTTTTTTGTTTTTTTTGTTTTTTTTTTGTTTTTTTTTTTTTTTTTGTTTTTTTTTTTTTTTTTTTTTTGTTGTTTTTTTTTTTTTTTTTTTTTTTTTTTTTTTTTTTTTTTTTTTTTTTTTTTTTTTTTTTTTTTTTTTTTAAATTTTATTTTTTTTTCAATAGAAAATTTTAACAATAATAAGAAAAATGATGTAAAAGAGTTTTAAAAAAAGGTTAATGGAATAGGGGCTGATTTGTTATATTATTAAACTTAATGATGTGTTAAAAAGTAAAACTAATTGGGTTTAGAGAATATTTTATATTATTAGTAAATTTATTGTTGTGTTACTTAATNAAACTAATTGGGTTTAGAGAATATTTTATATTATTAGTAAATTTAAAGATGTGTTACTTAATATCGTGGTGTTAAAAGCAAAAAATTAATGGGTTTTAAGGGCTATTTCCTATATTATTGGCCGGACTTAAGGAAATGTTTTTGAAGATTGTGGGTATTAAAAGCAAAAGTTTTTCAGGTTTAAAAGGTTAATTGTATTATTGAGTAAAAGTAAAGTAAAGTAACTCCTAAAGTAAAGTAACTCCTAATACCGTCTTTCACGGGTTATTGGTCTTAATACCGTCTTTCATGGAGTATGGGGATGTTGAGACGTAGACAAACTTGCCCCTACTTAAGGTAGAGAGGCTACTTTCGGTTCTACCAAAGGTAGAAAAAGACCTCCGGCCTTGCAAGGAGGTGAGGATCGAACCCTTAACCTCTGTCTTAATTGTATTATTGAGTGTTTTTCATGTTAAAGGAGTTATAATATAAAGCATAAAAAGTTTGTTGGAGCAACATTAATTAGGTCTCATCATGTTTTAGTGATGACAAATAAACCTTCTCAACATATAAAACTACAAACGTTAGCCAAAATTCTCCCGACCCAACAACTGGGCCTGGCGTGTTGCCAGCGCTCTGACGCGCCAGCATTGCGCCAACCCTTCTGTTAGGTTCGGGACGAATATTGAAAGTCGGCTTTCCTCTTACTCGAAAAATATGGATCTTTCAAGACATGTATGAATATGTTATGTGCTTCATTGGGAACACTCGAAACGAGTTTTTGAATTAGAGGGATCCAAATTTATAACCTCCCATTTTTGGCAAAATGCCAACTCAAGTATTTTGATAAACGCCTCTAGCCAATGTCTTTCTAAACCTAGGGGACCCATATATTTCAGGTGTGTTTGTTTCATTGAGATGTTTTAGGTCTGAATCTGACCACCACGTCTTACCAGTAAGAGGTGGCTAGAAAGTCTAAACCTGAACGAAATAATGTTTGTTTTTGTATAGTTGTCCGAATGATTTTAAGTCCTCGTTTCTGCAATTTATTTAACTAACTTATGATATGAAATAAGACTTTTTATCATAAATATAACATAGTTTATAAACCATCAAATATATTATATTAACACGAGTCTTCAATCTCTTATCGAGTAAGAGGCAGTAAGACAAGTCCCCCACCTCTTACTGAGTAAGATGTTATATGTATAACTATGTCTGACTCAAAAGAAAAAAACAAACAAGCAAAACGTCTGGTAAGAGTAAGAGGGCTAGTAAGACTTTTTTTTTAAAAAAAACAAACACACCCTTCACGCGATATCAAGTGAAACTATTCATATGACCATAATCCATGTTCACGTCATCTCTAATAACATAACGGGTTTACTCATTTATTGGTCAAACAAAGTCAAATGTCCCTTTGCGTAAACGCATCCTTTCCGTTATAGGGTATGCTTTACAATGATGCAAAGCACTTAGCTTGTTTGCATCAAGATGATTATTGATTACGTCGAGTCATGAAAATTCACGTATTATGAGATTATGAATACTCGACATTGAGTTACTTGAGATTATGGGTAACCTTTGATTCTCTCATCCAACACACAACCCATCATCATGTTTGTCAACTCTTTTCTTTCTTAATGACAAAATGATTAAGCCTTAATCAATTATTTGATTAATATCCACACCAAACAAATCCTCCAACCATTTCAAAATCCTCCCAAATCTTATCCCCATTATTCTCTAAATATTCCTTGTACTCTCATGTATTTCTTGTCCTCCACATTCTCACATCAAATCTTTCAAACATTCTCTTCTCTACATTCCAATTCAACTACTTAGATTTCACCACCTCATCATCTTCTTCATCCAACCATTTATTTTAAAAACAAGTAAACCTTCCTTACAAACCGCCTCAATTATCTACTCTCAAACATTCAAAATTCAAATTTTGAATCCTAAGCCAAAGGCTTCCCATCACCTCAACTTCCCATCCTTCCAACTCACTATCTTTTACACTCTCAACCTCACTTTTAAATTCAAATTACACACACTTCCCTCACAACCGTTTCCTTCCCTTACAACACTTGCCAACTCACTCTCCTCACATTTCAAATTTGAATCCTTTTTTAGGATCCCCATCACATCCATTCCACATCACATACAACTCAACCTTATCTCTTTCCCCCTCTCACATTTAAATTTAAATTTGAAACCCAAACCTTAGTCTCCTTTCTATCACATCAAGCCAACTCACTCAAACCCATTTCAACCCTTCATCTCACCTTCTTCTCCAAGCAAAGCATATTCCCATGGATATTCTCTTCTCTTAACTATACAACTCATCTAACTCAACCATGGTTCCTTTTAACCTAACCTCACTCTCTCCCTTCCCTCTTAAACATTTGAATTTCAAATTCAGATCTTCCCTCTCTCTATCTCATCCAACAACCACACTTCCTTTCTAAGCAAAGGAATATTCTTTGGCATATTCTTCTTTTCTCTCCATGCCAAGTGAGGAATACCTATTATACTCTGTGGAGTTTGTTAGACTCCATGGATCGTTTTGAGCATCTAGGGTTAACAATAACATGGACAATATGCAGCGGAATTAGAATAAACAACTATGTTATTGACACAAGATTTTCATCATCATCACCTCCAATTATTATTTGATCAGAATAATAACGTGTTACCTAACTGTAACAAGGATCTAAGACATCTCAGACCTTAGAGATATCGAACACAAACAACTCTAGTTCTAGGCATTTACAAGACATATGCCCTAGAACACACACACACCCCTTTAGATATCTACATTATGGAAGACACAATAAAAACCTATTCCCTGTATTCTGTTTATATAACACAGAATTAGGGTTACAAGAATACTACGAAGGACTAAAATATAAATCTTCTTTTGCAAGCAAGTCCCTCTCCATCTTTTGTAGAATTCCTTCTTGTCACTTTAAGCCCTTCATGTTTCATTCTTCTTGTTTTGTATCATCAAATCAATAATAGACCCAACAATATTCCCCTATTTGATGATGACAAAACAACCACGAATCTTGTACGAACTTCCCTAGACGAAGTAGAGAAATTGAGATAATTAAATCTCACCATGAATGAAACAATCTTGTCTTCCCCTTAAGCCATGCTATGCCACTCAAACATCTCTTCCCCTTTTTGTTATCAACAAATAGAGAACATATGCAAATAATGATCTTGACCACCATGAACCAATATCACACTTTTAATCAAAGCCTTCTAANAGTGTAAACCAATAACCAATTTGCTCATAAAATTTCTTGTCGAATTACCATAAAACTCATGTATTCTTGAAGCTACTTCCCCTCAAATAATTAAACTTTGACAAAACAAAGCTTTCAAGAACCCTTTAATGTCGACACAACTACCCTTTCTTGTTGTTGAACATGTAAAATCACAGCAGTAGTTAGTTTCAACTGAGCAGTAGAGTTAATACCCGAGCAGCAGAGTCATAAACGCAGCAGTAGTATCAAGCAGCAGTTTGGAATACGCTAGCAGCAGAGTGAATTTTGTAGCAGCAGAGTAAAAATACTCGAGCAGCAGTTTGCTAAGCTAGCAGCAGATTAAAATCATGGTAGCAGCAGTTTCACTTTAACTAGCAGTAGAGTATTGAGCAGCAGATTGAAATAACATGGTAGCAGTAGAATCAGATCCAATTTAATCCCACAATCTGATAACTCAATAATAAACCCACGTGATACATATTGACCCACGATCCTTAAAAAATATAATCGATCTGCAACTCACCTCAAATTAGTTTTTTTTTTTTTTTTTTTTTTTTTTTTTTTTTTTTTTTTTTTTTTTTTTTTTTTTTTTTTTTTTTTTTTTTTTTTTTTTNTTTTTATCTTTTTACTGAGAGCTCAGATCGAAGATCCCTCCGGTGGAACTCTTCCTTGATATGTTGAGAACCTCCCGTAAAAATTTCAGCCCGATCCAACAGTTAACGAAGGAGAAATTGCCTTTACAAAACTGCTCTGCAGAAAGTTGCGAAAATTGAAACCAAAGTCGAATTTATTCATCTTTCTTCGACTAAAAACCTTGTTTAATCCCTAGGTAACGAGCCCCTTAAGCTCTGATACCAATTGTGGAGTTTGTTAGATTCCATGGATCGTTTTGAGCATCTAGGGTTAACAATAGCATAGACAATATGCAGCGGAATTAGAATAAACAACTATGTTATTGACACAAGATTTTCATCATCATCACCTCCAATTATTATTTGATCAGAATAATAACGTGTTACCTAACTGTAACAAGGATCTAAGACATCTCAGACCTTAGAGATATCGAACACAAACAACTCTTGTTCTAGGCATTTACAAGACATATGCCCTAGAACACACACACACACACACCCTTTTAGATATCTACGTTATGGAAGACACAATAAAAACCTATTCCCTGTATTCTGTTTATATAACACAGAATTAGGGTTACAAGAATACTACGAAGGACTAAAATATAAATCTTCTTTTGCAAGCAAGTCCCTTTCCATCTTTTGTAGAATTCATTCTTGTCACTTTAAGCCCTTCATGTTTCATTCTTCTTGTTTTGTATCATCAAATCAATAATAGACCCAACATACTCGTATCAAATTATCCCTTCTTTCTTTCTTTCTTGATAATTGGTTTTGCTTAAACACTTCACAAATTTTTTTTTTACCAAATGGCTATTTTAGTTGGTTGACCTTAAAGATGAATAATGTTAAGGTCAACGTGTGAAGTACAACTGGGGGTTTAGCAAGGTTGGGTATTTAAAAGACCAAAATCCCAAGAGAAAAAGTTACAGACATCCTGGCGCGTCGCTGGTGCTCTAATACACCAGTAGCGCCCCAGGCTCGTTAACTTTTTCTCATTTTGGGATCTGGCCCTAGAAATACCCACCCTTGCCTCTTGTATTCCCCACCCTTTGCCATTATTCTTTCTCTCTAATTTCTTTTCTCTCTATCCTGTAATTCTGTCTTGTGTTCTCTTATCTTTCACATAACATCTTGAAAGAACACATCTCCTTGCAAGGGAAGAATCACAAGAACCTAATCCACTCTTGTGATTATGTCGAGGGTCTTTTATCTATACCATTTCTACTAGAATCGAGTCTTTAGGTTAGGTTAGGACTTGATTAAACAATCAAACATTTATTCATTCAATTTGGATGTAAGGGAAGTCTTGTATCTTGGCGACCAAGCCTAGATCATTGAGGATCTAGTTGGGGTTTGATACTTTCGGTGGGAAGTCTTTGTGGTCTTTTTGGTAAGTCGAAAGGTGGTTTTCAAAGGCGGAATATCGTTGGGGAGTAGCTCTTCCTAGTGACCACTAATCTTAGTACATATCGGTGGAGTGAATTTATAATGGCCCGTAGTCCACCGGAAGGATTATACTTAGTGAATAGTATAGTGTCGTGGATTTGCAACTGGACGTACGGATGGTATAAACCCCCCACCCGAACCAATATATATAGTGGTGTCACTTTACTTGCTTTATATACTTTGGTTGTGATTGTGGTTGTTTTTGTATAAACCACTTGACACTCTTTGAGGCTTAAAGTTTTTAAACACCCAAAAAGCCGAAGAGACTGTATTCACCCCCTTTAAGGTTCTACAAATTTTAAGGGTGATAGCGTATCAATATTAGTGGCCCAAATCTGTTAATTACACGCAATAGTCAAGCCTATTATCAATACTTGATAGGCCCATTCACATTCCTAGGCCGCACATGGCTTGGGAAACCCTCTCATGCCGTGAGGCAATCATGCATGGGACAACTGTCTCCCAACTGTTACTAACGGCTAAACTATGGTATCTAACATATGATAATGGGATACACATGACCAAGAGTATTAGAGAAGGGCACGACCTGGTACGAGCCAAAGAGAGGATGATGGAAAATGTAAGGGTAAATTTTAAATTTGTTTAACAATTAACAGAATAAGCAGCGGAAGATAAAAACCTTACTAACCTTTTACAAAGCCATCAATCCATGTACAGTTACATAACTAATCAAAAGAAACAACAAGTACGATTGTGTACCTTGTTTGCAGTGAGAGATCAGGAGGAATTGGAAGATCCAAGTGTTAGATTTTCTCACGGTTATGCACACTAACAATCAGATGATCACAACAAATTGCTAAAACCAAACACATGAATGTGTTTGGTGCTTTGGATTGCTTGGCCGAAAACACACAAAATGGGAGGTTAGGGTTTTGTGAATTCTTAACTTCTTATGAAACCCTAGTTATCTCTTTGTATTTATAGAACCCCTAAAAGATAAGTACCATATTTAAAAACATGATAATCTATATAAATAAAAGAATATAATTACTTTATTTAAAAGATACTATATTATCTAATAATATACTTATTTTCTTAAATAAGTTATTGAAACAAACCCAGCCCGACTAACACCCCTTAGGGGTGGCCGAACTCCATAATGCCCAATGGGATTTCCATTTGGTTCTTGGTGTAAGACCATTACTACTCAATTAGTCTAACTAATTAAGCCTAATGTAATTTCGTACAATTAGACCATTTATATATTTACAATAAATATATAAAGCTGTAATCTCGTGCTATTGTATGTGACCTCATGGTATCATATATCAATAACAATATTTAATTTCTTTATATCATGCACATATTCCTACATACTCCCACTTGGGCATGTTATAACTTACAATAATTAAATACCGACAGGTAACTGTCTAGCAACAATATTCTTCATGCCTCAAAAAATACATGACTTGTCTGTTCGTTGATTGAACAAACAAAAGATCATTAACTCTTAATAATTTTATGATTTGAGAAATATTATTATTCCCATTGTTTATGATATATGTTAATTTGAGACATGGCTTAAGTAATCTCAAATTGCTAACATCCGTTTCTCAATCTAGTTACAATGATATTACTAAAGTAAGTTATAACAACAATTTAACCTCTACTTCATTCTTGATCATGTTAATAACAATTAATTCATTGAGTGGTCAATAGTAGTATGATGCTCTCATAAGAGGAACAAATCCTTTTTCCTATATCCACCCTATAATACATAATTCATAATACTTGAAACAACCCGGGATAATCTTGTGTTACCAAGACGTCAGGGATGAATCTAAGTTTACTCGTCATGTATTATAAATTGCTATATTAAAATTCTAAGGAAACTTAAGAATAAAAATCATCAAAAGCGACTCACTTATTGATAAACATCGATGTAGTGGCGTCCCGCACATGTCATACAATATTCATCCCTACGAACATTTATAAATTTTGGCCCAAAAAGTATATTATTTGTATAGATACAAATAAACACCAATACCTTCACATTACAATATAGTCGACTATGGATTTTAGAACAATCATATTCACAGGTGAAACGTGTAAATATAGAACACAATAATATGAAGGTAGAAATCCTTTATAAATATTGCAACAGTTCTAATATCCAAATATATGAATTAAACTTATGAAATTTCTAAATCAACATAAAGAATTCCCATTCCATTGCCTATCACGCGGTAATGCCTTCATTAGTGGGTCAGCTACATTGTCATCATTAAGGACTTTAATGACTTCTACGTTGTTTCTTTCAGCTACTTTGCTAATAAAGTGACATTTTTGAAGAATATGTCGACTGCCTTTTTGTACTATGTGATCATTCGCAAGTAGGATTGCTCTTGAATTATCGCAATACATTTTCATTAGGTTTGCATTACTTGGAATAACACCAAGATCCCCAATGAATTTCTTCATCCAGACAACAACCTGAGCAGCTTCTGAGACAACGATGTATTCAGCTCTATAGATTGCTATGGTGTTTTGTTTCGAGCTTCTCCACACTACTGCTTCACCATTCATAACGAAGATGTTGCCTGATTGAGATTTGGTATCATCGGGATTAGTTTGGAATCTAGCGTCGGTGTAACACTTTACATCAAGCTCACCTTTAAAACCTTCATAAACCAAAAACATATCATTAGTTCTTCTTAAGTACTTTAGAATGTTTTTCACAGCAGTCCAATGCTCATCTCCACGATTCTTTTGAAATCCTCTTGTCATGCTCAGTGCAAAAGACACATCTGGTCTCGAGCAAGTCATAACGTACATAATAGATCCAATTGCCGAAGCATATGGAATCCTAATCATCATTCTTATCTCTTTAGGAGTAAAATGGCTTTGAGACTCACTCAAATGCGCCTTAGGAATCATGGGTAAGGTAATCTTCTTAGGTTTTATCTAGCTTAAATCTTTTCAAGATCTTGTATATGTATGTACTTTGACCAAGACCTATAAGTCATTTGGATCTATCTCAATAGATATTGATTCCAAGAATATAAAAAACTTCCCCTAAGTCCTTCATGGTGAAACATTTTCAAAGCTAGTTCTTAACATCTTCAAGCATAGGAATATCGTTTCCCGTCAACAATATGTCATCCATATATAGGATTAGGAAAGCTACCTTATTTCCTTCTGTTAGCATTTGAAGTGTTGCTCATTCTAAGTTAATGGGCCTTGTAGTAATAGATTAATATATCATGTAATAGTTTAAGTATTAGTTGTTAGAGTATGGTCAAATCATAATAAATAATTATATAGCTAGATACACGTGAGCCTTTGGGGTCACACAAATATACATAGAGGTATCATTTAGTATAACATAAGTATTGTATTTACGTTATACCTAACCTTAGTAACTTGGGATTAAGTATTGGGCCACTAGTAACTAGGCTAGACTTATTGGATTAGCATTAGGACTTAAGAAAATGGCTAGCCCATTTAGCCTAGTCCAAAATTTGACCCATATGGGATTAGAAGATAAGGGAGAAATTCCAAGGACTTATGTGTAACTTGTTAATGATAAGTGGGATTTGATTTATCAAATCTCATTATCATATTAGGAAATTTCACAAACAAAAAACTCATCCTTCTCCTCCCTCACTCCAACCGACCAAACTTAGGGTTTACCTGGGTTTTGGTTTTTGATCTTGCACCTTCTTCTATTAGATCAAGGTCCCTTGAAGGGTCACGGGTATGGACTAGCATTGGGTGATATACGAGGACGTGAAGTGTGGTTACATAATAAAGGGAATCTACTTTTGGTTCCTAAGGGTTTCATTTGAAACAAGGGATTCAGATCATTGGAAAGTTCCATTTAGTTCAACTGATCACGCTACAAAGGTATACTAAATACTTTTTATTTATATGATTAATTATATGACTATACGAATCCGTTGTTAGTGATAATATCCGATGCATTTATAATTGTTATATGTGTTTTTATATCTTATATCTCCAACAGTGGTATCAGAGGCATCCTATGATGTCATATAATTATCGTGTGTATGTAAACGAGGCTAAAACGCATGTTTTTCGCGTTTTCTTTAAACCGATTTAAACATCCCATAGAAGCATAATTTTTCTGAAAAATTTGACCCTTTTGTGGTCTTAAAATCAGTGTTTTTAGAACCCTAAGGCTATAGATTACATATACGAATCCGCGAGGGGGTTGTGGTTAATTCTTATTACTTAATTCTTTGATTAGTGATGACGTTAAATAATCCTGATATTTAAGTGTCAATTTCCCCCGTATATGCTTATTTATTACACTTATTATATGGATATATACTTTGATTCCGTTATATTTTGTATCCAGGTCATAAAATGAGCATAGGAGCAAAAGAGACGCGAAAAATGGAAATAACTCATCAAAGATACATTTACATAGTATGCTGAAGATAGCTATAGCGTAACTCAGACTCTCTATTATGCCGTAGCTAGGATTCAAGTATGAAGCAACTCGAATCAAGAACTACGGCGTAACCACAACCCATAGTTACAACGTAGATTATCTAAGACTTTGAATTTCTGAAAGATAATGTCTATGCCATAACCACTTATGGAGTTACGGCGTAGCAACGACACCGAGATGATCCAAGATCTAAGAATTATGCTACGGCGTAGCCCACTTGAAGACTACGACATAAGAAGAAACCCTAATTAGAGTTACGGCGTAACATACATTGCCAACTACGCCGTAACTAGTACTAAAGGATAAGATCATGCTACGTTACACTAGCTACGCCATAACACATTTATGAGTTACGCCGTAGCTAGTGCCGGGCCTATAAATACAACCCTAATTTATGCATTTTTCATACAACTTTCTCACACACAAAGTCAGAGATCGTTGGGAGCATTTAGGAGGCCACTCTACAACAGCATATGGAGCATTTCCAAGGGAGAAATCACGCCTATAACACCATAAGTTTTAGCATTTCATCATTTCATTTACATTTCGAATACATGTCTTTTGTAAACATTATTTCGAGTGTTAAGTTTAATATGATCGGCTAAGAACCTCTGGTGCTAGCCTAGTTATGATTCTTACATTGTTTTGATTATGTTTTCGTACTTATCTTAATGCTTCTACGTATGTGCATGCTTAGTTTATCATAAGAACCTTTAAATACGGTAGTTTAAAAGACCTGGTCATACTTGGTATGCTAGGAGAATTGACATAGAACCCCGACGTAGTTGAGTTGCGAGGATATGGTTGAGATGATAACTAACCACGGACCTTGTGTGCAAATTGACCATAGGACCACTTTCCGGGTCGGATAAACTTAAGTAGTTAGAGTATGGTCTATGATTGTGATAACGGATCATACATGAAAAGTCTAGCATGTAGTGGCACTTAATGACTCAAACCCGTCTACCGTACGTCGGCTTACTAGTAAGGGGTAGTGCCTTTGTTCCTGGCAGGATTCGGGGGAGATAGGCTAGGGAACTTGACCATATGAACCTAGTAGTATATGTCCGCCCCACCTGAAGCATGAGATTAGTTTAATAGGAAACGTAATCATAAATGATGTAGGATGAGTAATTAGGCTAGTACACTTCTCTCTTATTGCTCACAACTTTCATTCATTTTTGTTTTATTTGCTTTCAGTTTCATTTCATTCAAACAATCATATCATCTTTTAATCTGTTTAAAATAGTGACATTAGACTTAGGTATAATCCAAACCAAATAGCTCTTGGGACGACCTCAGTTTTACCAATTACTAGTCTACACGCGACCGGATTCTCTGTCCGTTAGTGCAAATAGGTTGACCTTAGGTAATCGTGACATAATAATATTAAGACTTGCTCAGTAAAACCTGCATCAAGTTTTTGGTGCCGCTGCCGGGGAGCTATAATAGGATTTTTATTTAAGTTTTTAGTTTTTAATTTTTGTTTTTTCACATTCTATTTAGTTTCAGGAATAATGGAAGTAGTCGAAATTAACACTTTGACTTTGGAAGAATATCTAGTGACGACCAAGGCTGAGCAAGGACCGAGCCTAGTTAGGCCAATAATAGGAGCTAATGTTCGGTTCAAAATTAAAGATCAGTTTATTGGAGAGTTATGCGAAAGACTCTTCTCTGGGAGTAAAGACGAAGACGCATACGAGCATGTTGAACATGTTTTGTACATCACTAGCCTCTTCAACATTCCAGGCGTTTCACATGACGCTGTTATGTTAAGAGTATTTTCGATGACACTTACTCGAGCAGCTTGAAGATGGGTTGATCGGGCACCTGGTGGAGCAATCAACACATAGAATCTCCTTAAGAAAGCCTTCATTCAACGCTTTTGCCCCCTTCTAAGACGGCAAAGCAATTGGAGGAGATTTATAACTTTAGACAAGATGCTGATGAAACATTGTACCAGGCATGGGATAGGTACAATGATCTCCTTTATAAATGTCCCACTCATGACTTGAACAAACAACAGATTGTGAACCTTTTCTATAAAGGAATTAATATCGCGACAAGGCAAATGTTGGATTCTCAGGGGCCAATCGCTGGAAAAACTCCTGTTCAAGCTTTAGACTCTATTAAAGGTATGGTAGACCACTCTCAAAAGTGGCATGATGGCGTCAGTAGCAGAAACATGAACGAAAACCTAGAAGGTCAAAACGCTTTGACTAATAAGTTTGAAAATCTTGGAAGGGAGATGAAGAAGCTTAAAGGGAATGTTCATGCCATACAAGTTGGATGTGACACTTGCAAGGGAGTTCACTTAGTCAAAGACTGCCATCTTAAGGAAGAAGTCAAAAGTATAGAGAAGGTGAAATATGGGGAGATTAGAGGACCATTTCAAGGATATGGTGGCGATGGAGCCAAATACAGAGTGGGACCTCAAGGGTATTATACAAAGATTGATAACAGATCCCCATACACCGTTAAGAAACCTAGCCTTGAGGATTTGGTCAACAAACACATCGAGGAATCTTCAAGGAAAAGCAACCTGTTCAAGGAATGGATGAACAAGATAAAAGAAGATACTGATAGGAATGTACGAAACTAGGAGCCACAATTAAAAATTTGGAAATACAGGTCGGGCAACTGGTTAAAGATTTCTAAGAGGGCAGATGCTGGGACTTGCAAGGCGGTATTCATAAGGAAGAACAAGATAATGAACAACAGAGCGCCAGCCTAACTAAAGAGCCCTGTGGAATTAGCTACCTGCAAGAGAATGAGGACAAGTTACATGAAGAAGTTCTCCCTTGCCAACTTCCAGTAAAAGAGCCTAACTTTGGAGACTTCCTTCTACCTTGCACTATCGGTAACCTTAAAATTCTTGCTGCTGCTGATTTAGGTGCTAGCGTTAATCTTATGTCTTTTTCATTGTTTAAAGAGTTAAATTTAACTAACATGAAAGAAACGAAAATGATTCTTGAAATGGCCAATACAAATAGATCTAGGCCTAGAGGAACTATAGATAACGTTCTAAATAAAACTGGTAAACTCCTTTTTCCCGCTGATTTTGTGATCATAGATATGGATCAACGTCAGCATAATAATCTAGTTCAAGGGTGACCATTTTTAGCAAAATCTCATGCACACATTAAAGTTTTCGAAAAACAAATTTCTTTGGAAGCTGGGGGAAACCGGATTAATTTCGACTTAAAAGACCCTTTTAAAATATGTCAGGAACCTTCCAAAGAAACTGGCATGGTCGTCACCCCTAATTTACAATTTTGTGGGAAAAATGAGTCTAACATAAATGAGGAAAGGAGTGTTGATGATCTTAAACAGGGACAAGCTTGGCATGACCGGATTATGGATAGAATCGCTGACGAAAGAAAGCCTATGCTAAAAAACCACTACTGTAATCCTGTAATCATGATCAATGAGGGGACCGAGCAAGCTTGGCCGTCATGCAACTCATTCTCTAATAAATGTAGTGGAGAAGATTATGGGGAACTTGATGAAGACCAATGATCCCACCTGGAATGGACATGTTTTTATGGAATTGAACGCAAGATATTGAGTTCTGCAATCTATCTTTTCAAGACTGGTACAAAGTTTGTTATGGGAATGCTCTTATTAACGAAGAAATAGTAAAGAGATTCTTGAACTTGAAAAAGATAAATCTGATGATGGATGCTCTAGCTTGGATTCAGAAGGACCTTATATTGAAAAAGTTCACTTGGCCGAGACAGGAGAAAGTTCAAGAAGTCCTTTTCTCAATGACCATGTTGAGAACGATAAACGTTTCAAAATGATGTACATAAATCCTGAGAACGAGTTGCAAGGGCGCAATTTCTCATTTGATGAATGGATAAGAAGAAGGTTTGGCACTACGAACATTGACAAGCAAGCTAAGATTAAGGCATTCGTAGAATGGACAGTCGACAGTCATTCAGATGAAACGGGAGCCCCTAATAGAGATGATGATCCATATAGTAGAAGTTTCGAAAAATTCAAAATAGAGTTTGAAAGGAAAGTGTTACAACTCCTTGATGAATATGGACTAAAAATTGGTAAGAAAGGGTATATGCTAGATCATATTTGGGAGAAGTGTGAAAGAACCTACAGAAGAAAATGATCGTTTTGGTATGAGAAAGAATTGGAAGCAATGGAGGTTCATGGTTGCCAAATCGAAGAAGTTAAATACGACCCACCGGAGATTAAACTGGAAACATTTAAAGTGCAAAAATATACCATGGATGGTATTGGGAATTTATTTGTGCGGAAAGAGCACTTGATAGAAAACTTCCAGTGGGACGTATGAATGGGAAAAAATTTAAGGCAATGGTCAGAGACGAAATGAACACCAAATTTGGTGTTGAACCCACGTGATGCCCGTGGGAGTGATTCTAACTTAAAGACTCGATAATAAACAATGTGCTCTTATGGGAGACAACCCATATTATCCCTTTCTTTTACTTTCTTTTATTTTCTTTTGTTTTTTTTGGTTTGGTATGTTTGTTTCATGTTTTGCAGGAAATGGAGCAAGGAGGATCAAGAAGACCTCATTATGGCTGAAAATGAGGTGCTCGGATTAGCAACTACGGCATAACTAGGTCATGGTGTTACGCCGTAACCATCCTCTTTATATTTGATGGGTCCAGGTTTTTCATTAGCTACGGCGTAACTCAAAAATGAGGTTACGCCGTAACACTTTCCTAAAAAAAAATCTTTGAAACTTTCATACCATAACCTTGTATTAGTAAGTAAATGAATTTTGTGGGTGTATTCACTGTAAACCCTCACGAGACTACGCTCGTCCACTCAGGGGCGGACTTAGCTTATAGCACGGGTATGCACGTGCATACCCTAAAATTCGACGGGTAGTGTAAAAAACATAGGGTGCATACCCTTCAAGGACCCTTCGAGGATCCTACGAGGACCATTCGAGCAAAAGTGCATACCTTATTTTGAAATCCTAGTTCCGCCACTGCGTCCACTTGGGACACTAAGTGGTTTAAAAGGCTTGTTGCATATGCTAAATGCAACCGTAATTCCTACGAAAGTGAGTTAGAATTTGTTTGCTTTTCTTTTTCTTTTTATTTTTTAGGTTTTTGCTTGTGGTAGTACCATGATTTCAGGGTTTCGAAGTTTACTCATGGAGCCAAGTCGAAGGCACACATTCTCACGTGATCCTTCTTTCATTTTTGGAGCAAATTTCATGGAAGTTCTCGCTCTAATTCTACTTTCTCTTCACATATGTTTAATTCTTAGTACAAAAGGGACTTTGACAATTCAAGTGGGGGGACGGGAGTAGAATTATTACTTGAACTTTATTGCCCTCATTTTTCTAGTTTATTTTGAAAAATTATGCCATTTTTAAAATTTTGACATGTTTTTTCTAGCCTAACTAGAATATGCCTTAGCCGAGCACATTTAACCATTGAATTTCCATGGTGAGATTTAGCTTGTCTATTTCCACTGATTTACCCCAAATCCACCAAATTATGAGTGTGTCGGTAGTTTGTAAACTTTATAACTTGGCCTTTACATCATTTTGAGACCATAAACGAGTAATGTGTCGAGTTATCTCGATGCATTTGGGAGAGACAATTTAAGAAGGCTATATTTTAGGATTATCACCCAAACAGCCTTATATGTGTGTGTTTATCAAGTAATCACCTCGAATTCTTGACCCCCGTGTTAAACCCTTTTGTTGCACTCACTTTTAGTGCAATATACCCCTAGATACACCCTTTTGAGCCTATCTTTTTGTATCATACGCTTATATATTGTTTCATTACACCTATTCGTCTTAGCCTACCGTGTAGTCTTTGTTTATGATTAGGAAGTCATTGTTTGCCCAAGTTCAAGGTCTAAGTAGAGAAATTCGAGAATCACGTGTAGGTCGAAGACATACTTTTGAAGATCATTTGAAGAACCCCCAAAAATCACAATTTATTGTTCATCTCAAGTGGGGGTGTTAAGTTTCATGTAGTTAGTTATGATTCAAAAAAAAAAATGTGAATTTCTGTATGTAAATAGTTGAAATTAATGGTGCACCCTTGTATAGCACCGGGATTATGAGCTTATCAAAGACTTAGTAATGAAGAGGCCACTTCGGTCACATTGGAAGAATAGAGTTGGTGATGTTTCTACACCAACATGAAGACCAAGTAGTGTGTCCATCATGACGTCCAATAATGGCACACTTACTTGTTATGATCCGGAACTTGAATTTCGAAGATTGGACTTTGGGCAAACGGTAAACGGTGATGACTTAGTTGTAGGCTTAGACTATTTGCTTGTTATTTTTCATTTTACACCCATTTTGCATATTCCCATGTCTATTCCTACCCTTTAGTCGCGAATCATGCTTAGGTGAGGGATTGGAGCAGGCATTGGTGTCTTGCCCGGCGTTCCGGTCATGTATCGATGTTCTTTGTCGCCTTCGCCGTAGTATGTTAGTAACGAGACTACACCATTAACCATATTTGTGTACACCCAATATTGCCTTCTAGGATTGTTTTGACCTTAGCTCTAATGGTGTAGATTTGTGTAACCGCCAAGCCTATGATAGAATACTGATGTGTAAGGAAAGCTTTAAATTTATAATACTAGTTTCACCGATTAATAAACCAAACACACGGGTAAAGTATAACCCCCGTTGGTAGTATTAGATTAAGGTAAGACCAGGTCGTATCCACAGGGACTTAGTTCGTTCAGATTAAATATAATAATTAGTAAAAGAAGACAAGTAACGATTATAGGAATACAATGAATTCAAATATTAAGACAAATGATTGCTTGGATAGCTTAGATAATCTAGTGACAATGCTTATGTTTGATCTCAGTTTAATAATGGAGCACAACTTATAAGAAAGCTATTTTCGTCAAAAGAGCAATTTCATAACTCGTAGGTTCAATTCAAGATTCATATTGTTAACACCCCCAAAAATCGTACAGCGGAAGACTTACAAGCTTTTGTGGTGTTACGGGGATTGGTACCATCACAAGTATAGATAACAAGATCATAGATAGAAAATAAAAGTAAACCAACAAAGTTAAAGTTTACATTCCTTCCAAGATCTTAGGGTCCATAGGCCCAAATAGATAGCATAAAAGATAGGTCCAATTTTATTATCAGAGTGCATATCGATTTCCCTCAAACCAGCCCAAGTCCAAAGCAAGCTTCACCAAAGTCCAAGCAAAAAGCTTTCATCAATTACCTGAGAAAAACATGCTTAAAAGTCAGCTTTCGCTGGTGAGTTCATAGAGTTTAATCATTCGAAATACTTACGGGACCTGAAGGATTTAGCGCTATGTGTATGACTAGGGCAGGCATAGACAATCATACTATACTCATCACAATTCCAATTCCATCACAATCATACTCATACTAGTTTACCACCTTTCTAGAAGGCGGAGGGTCAGGTGCGAGCGGGCCACATCTCGACGGTACACCAGCCGGGAACACTAACAGTAAGGAACCACCCATTACTGCCCCGAACTAGGCCGTAGTAGTGTATACTCCAAACCGGGGTTTCGCCCTAGTAGGTCGACAACTACCCGTCTATCCTAAACTAGTCCACACAATAGCAAAACAATTTATACCAGGTCCAAGAAATTGGTAGCATGTTTTCTCCCCCAAGTTTAGAAATCATTCAAAAATAAATGCGAGTAAAAGTGGGGCTATAAACTCACCTCGAAATAGCAAGCAATCAATACACGAGTAAGCAAAGAAAATTTGGCTAAGACTTCACAGCAACTATTGACTCGGCACGACCTATTCAAGTATATATACTTTCGCCCAATACCATTTCTTAAAATAATTATACTCCCAATAATCCCAATGGGTTTCCTTTTACTTTCCAAATAATCCTTTCTTTCTTTGAAAACGCTTATTATCATTTGGTATCATTTTGGTATCCTTTGGTATCGAAGTGAGGATTCTAGAGACAAAGTCTCGACTCGTTGGCTATAAGCCAAATATACTATCCATAACAATCACATACGGCTCAAAACAAATAATAAGTCCACATAGCATATAACCACATACAACGCACATACTAAAACATATAGCACATAGTGGTCAAGGTCAAATGATATGCCTTCATAAAATAGATAAGTCGTCTCATGAAGGGTCGATGGCTTATCAAATCCGTCAACTTGATAAGTCCAACCATTCACGTATTACTTATGTATTCACCAAGTTATATCATGTACGTACAAATCATAGGATGGACTTCTCGTTAATTTAGTTGAATAATATTACTATTGGGCCCTTATTGGACTCGTCAGCCCAATAAGTCCAACGATAATACTACACGACTTATTAACGTTAACTCAATCCGATACTTTACTACAATGGGTCAAATCACATATTACTCGACAACGTCGGTTTGAAACTAGTTATATAATGTACTCGAATATTTAATAGTCCATGCCGAAAGAATTATTTGCTTTCGGGATCCGTTATGGTCCGTACGTCCAAATATTTCCTTTATCGTTTATGGTTCTTATTCGTTAGTTATG
>LBNU01009692.1:3332-15133 GCA_014162995.1 Artemisia annua
TAAAGGCTCACTTGTTGAGAGCAATTGTACCTTACTTTATGGGAGTCGTTGTCCCTAAACGCTTGCTCACTTGATGAGAGCAATCACCCTTTACATGTTGATAGCCGTTGTCCCAAATGTTTCCGCACTTGATAAGAACAATTGTCACTTACATGATGAGATCCGTTGTCTCTAAAGGCTAACTTTATAAGGGCCATTTGTCCCTTCCATGATAAGAGTCGTTGTCCCTAAAGGCTCACTTGTTGAGAGCAATTGTACAATGAGCCGTTGTCCCTAAACGCTTGCTCACTTGATGTGCCCTTTGCATGATGATAGCCGTTGTCCCTAATGCTTGCACACTAGATAAGAGAAATTGTCACTTACATGATGAGATCCGTTGTCCCTAAACGCTAACTTTATGAGGGCAATTTGTCCCTTACATGATAAGAGTTGTTGTCCCTAAAGGCTCACTTGTTGAGAGCAATTCTAACTTACTTTATGAGAGCCATTGTCCCTAAACGCTTGCTCACTTGATGAGTGCAATTGCACTTTACATGATGATATCCGTTGTCCCTAATGCTTGCACACTTGATAAGAGCAATTTTCACCTACATGATGAGATACGTCGTCCCCTAAAGGCTAAATTTATGAGGCCAATTTGTCCCTTACATGATAAGTGCCATTGTCCCTAAAGGCTCACTTGTTGAGAGCAGTTGTACCTTACTTTATGGGAGCCGTTGTCCCTAAACGCTTGCTCTCTTGATGAGACCAATTGCCCTTTACATGATGATTGCCGTTGTCCCTAATGCTTGCACACTTGATAATAGCAATTGTCACTTGCATGATGAGATCCGTTGTCCCTAAAGGCTAACTTGATGAGGGCAATATGTCCATTACAGGATAAGAGCCGTTGTCCCTAATGGCTAACTTGTTGTGAGCAATTGTTCCTTACTTTATGGGAGCCGTTGTCCCTAAACGCTTGCTCACTTGATGAGAGCAATTGCCCTTTACATGATGATAACCGTTGTCCCTAATGCTTGCACACTTGATAAGAGCAATTGTCACTTGCATGATGAGATCCGTTGTCCCTAAAGGCTAACTTTATGAGGGAAATTTGTCCCTTACATGATAAGAGCCGTTGTCCCTAAAGGCTCAGTTGTTGAGAGCAATTGTACCTCACTTTATGAGAGCCGTTGTCCCTAAACGCTTGCTCACTTGATGAGTGCAATTACCCTTTACATGATGATATCCGTTATCCCTAATGCTTGCACACTTGATAAAAGCAATTTTCACCTACATGATGAGATCCGTTGTCCCTAAAGGCTAACTTTATGAGGGCAATTTGTGCCTTACATGATAAGTGCCGTTGTCCCTAGAGGCTCACTTTTTGAGAGTAGTTGTACCTTACTTTATGGGAGCCGTTATTCTTTAACGCTTGCTCTCTTGATGAGAGCAATTGCCCTTTACATGATGATAGCCGTTGTCCCTAATGCTTGCACACTTGATAAGAAAAATTGTCACTTACATAATGAGATCCGTTGTCCCTAAACGCTAACTTTATGAGGGCAATTTGTCCCTTACATGATAAGAGCTCTTGTCCCTAAAGGTACACTTGTTGAGAGCAATTGTACCTTACTTTATGGGAGCCGTTGTCCCTAAACGCTTGCTCACTTGATGAGGGAATTTGCTCTTTTCATGATTATAGCCGTTGTCACTAATGCTTGCACATTTGATAAGAACAATTGTCACTTACATAATGAGATCCGTTGTCCTTAAACGCTAACTTTATGTGGGCAATTTGTCCCTTACATGATAAGAGCTGTTGTCCCTAAAGGCACACTTGTTGAGAGCGATTGTACCTTACTTTATGGGAGCCGTTGTCCCTAAACGCTTGCTCACTTGATGAGGGCATTTGCTCTTTTCATGATTATAGCCGTTGTCACTAATGCTTGCACATTTGATAAGAACAATTGTCACTTAAATGATGAGATCCGTTTTTTTTTTTGGGTAAAAGGGTTAATTCACCCTGCAAAATATATTACACCAAAAACATTGAAGTACAATGGATGAGGGTGTATCCCTCATCTCAGTCCCTTAGGACACTTACAGACTCGATATATAAGAATGAAACACCATTCCTATAACTTACAATAAAATGAACCTACCAATAATGACAAGTACATAATACATGATAAAACTACTCAAGAAACACTTGAGCCTTCTAATTCACTTTGGTAGTTCTTCTTAACTTCCATGAAAGATCCAAGAATAAACATCCAAGCGATCTTCAACTTACTATCTGTTGATAAGACGGTTTTAAACAAGACCCTTCCATGATATATTACTATCTGTTGATGAGATCCGTTGTCTCTAAAGGCTAACTTTATAAGGGCAATTTGTCCCTTCCATGATAAGAGTCGTTGTCCCTAAAGGCTCACTTGTTGAGAGCAATTGTACCTTACTTTATATGAGTCGTTGTCCCTAAACGCTTGCTCACTTGATGAGAGCAATTGCCCTTTACATGATGATAGCCGTTGTCCCTAATGCTTGCACACTTGATAAGAGCAATTGTCACTTGCATGATGAGATCCGTTGTCCCTAAAGGCTAACTTAATGAGGGCAATTTGTCCATTACAGGGTAAGAGCCGTGGTCCCTAATGGCTCACTTGTTGTGAGCAATTGTTCCTTACTTTTTTTTTGGGTAAAAGGGTTTATTCACCCTGGTAAAATGCATTATCCAAAAAAACATTGAAGTACAAAGGACGAGGGTGACTCCCTCGACTCAGTCCCAAAGGACACTTACAGACTCTCATATAAGAATGACACACCATTCTTATAACTTACACAAATGAACAAACCAATAATAACTAAAGTAAATAAAACATTACAAAACTACTCAAAAATAATCTTGAGTCTTCAAAGTCACTATGGCTGTCCACTTACTTCCATGAAGAACACTTCAACTTGCACAACAGACAATAGGGTCCAACCCTAACATCCATCAAAAGAAAGCAGCTCCGATCCCATACAAAACATCAAGCCATAAAAAGAAGATCGAACCACCCATAAACGATCCATAGCAACAAAAATTACTAGTGATCGAGTCAAGGATTTTTGAATAAGATACCCAAGAAACTTAACTTACATATACCAAAAGAAGCCACCATGTTAGATTTGAATCGTAAAATCATCCTCAACTGGAAGCCCGGTTCACAAGTTTCATACAACGGTTGGTGAAGGACTCTAAAACCACGGATAGAGCAGCAAGTAAACTCGCTCCAACAGCGTACGTTGAGATGCTAAACTGAACTCCAATAAGAGTAAACACAGAAAACCAGCCAAATCCACTATAGTAGCTCCACTTCCACAATAGCAGCTCTAAAGATCATAAATAGATAAATCCAGCTGCAAGAACATTGACTTGCACATGATGAACATGACTTCCATCTCTCCTAAACCCACTTACAATTCGTAATACTTTCAGCAACAAAACAATTGCACCTTCACGTATGAACTACACACAGCAACAACGTGCACTTGTATGAATCACAACTCAACAGGTTACTTACAATAAAATCGTTACAAACCCCAAGGAGGAATTTGTTTATCAATGAAGATCAATGCACCACCAACGATCCAAAAGAAAACGTTATGGTGAATAACCCAGCCACATAGCGTAGAAAATAACAAACCCTAAAAAGGGAATCGCATAGAATTAGATCCAGTACGCCAAAACCAATAGGAGATTGTACCTTAAACATGTAAGTCGATTTAGGGATAAAGAGATAATAATGAACCGACTATAAAATTGAGGTATGTTAAGGACGAATAAGGGATAGCATAATAAAAAATAAAGGCGGTTGATATAAACCCAAAAACGATTTACAAACAGTGTTTAATCCCTAAAGAACGAATCACAAGATGAAGATCTTATGAATAGCGATTAGGAATAATTAGGGAAAACCATAGGCGATTTACTAAACCCTCCCAAATAAAAAAATCGATTTGAAGAATACCAAACCCTAAATCGTTTTTTGCCTTAGATCGACCCAAGAAATCAAGATTTTCATCACCCACCTGTATTAATCAATGAGAAACAGCAAAGTTAATCATTAACATCAAGAGGAATCAGAAGAACAAGAGTTGAAGGATCGATTTTATGCAAAAAACGATTTGAGGAGTGGGGGTTTAGAAATCGCCCCTAGAGAGAATGTTAGGGTTCTTGTTGCATCTTTTTAATTGTTCCTTACTTTATGGGAGCCGTTGTCCCTAAACACTTGCTCACTTGATGAGAGCAATTGCCCTTTACATGATGATAACCGTTGTCCCTAATGGTTGCACACTTGATAAGAGCAATTGTCACTTGCCTGATGAGATCCGTTGTCCCTAAAGGCTAAATTTATGAGGGCAATTTGTCCCTTACACGATAAGAAATTAAGCATTACTCTCTCAACTAGGGGCGATTTTTCCAAACCCTAACAACCCTAAATCGTTCCTCTCCAATTCATCCTTTGATCTCTTATTTTCGAATTCCTCTTGTTACTCTAATGATTTACATTCGTGTTTATCATTAATTAATCTTGTTTTTTGGGTAAAAGGGTTAATTCACCCCGGCAAAATTCATTACACCAAAAAGCATTGAAGTACAAAGGATGAGGGTGACTTCCCTCATCTCAGTCCCTTAGGACACTTACAGACTCTCATATAAGAATGACACGCCATTCTTATAACTTACAATAAAATGAACCTACCAAACAATGACACTAGTACATAAAATTAACAATACTACTCAAGAAAATACTTGAGCCTTCTATATCACTCTTTGTAGTCCACTTTAACTTCCATGAAGAATCCATGTATATCCAAGCATTCTTCAACATAACATAGGGATTTACACCCTAACTTCCATGCTATCCAGGAAAGAACCCATATCATAGAAGTGCAAACAACCATCCCACACTCATGGATCATCAAACTTGAATTCAGTTCACAAATTTCACACAACAGTCGGTGAGAGACTCTAAAACCACGGATAGAGCAGCAAGCAAAACTCGCTCCAAAGGTGTATGTTTAGATGCCAAACCAAAACCAAGCAGAATAACCAAAGAATAAAAGAAAGCCAGTGCACTACCACAATGGGAGCTTCAATCCAATATCACAACTTACATAGTAGCAGCTTCTAACCATCAAATTGGCATGCATAATACAGCCCAATAGACAAGCACGCCACTAACCAAACGAAACAGTCCTAAATCCTTAGGAACCTTCAACCACCATATCGTGAACCCATCACAAAACAAACTAGAATGTAGATCGATTCAACCCAGCCATGATGAATAGAAATCAAATGAATGTGCATGGCATCGTGTGAATGGGGTTTTGAATAAGAGCCCCCACAAACTTAACTTCCATCAACAAGAACCCTCATAACACCTCCATAATATTCAGCAACATCAATCAAAAGACCCATGAAAATAACAATACATACATGTCTTTTGGATACTGAACCGTCTTAAACACCCAAGAACCCCTCTTGACTTCCAGCATTACGATCAACAGCAGCAAACTATAATTTTAAACAATCACTAATATAGCAACAGTATCACGCATAGCATAAACCTAGGGTTCATGAACCCTAAAATACAGAAAATTAAGGTTATAGGAAAACCCTAACTCTCACCGACAACATCACCATCCCTCTCTCAACCCACATCCATGAATAAACATCACCAACCAGTAGATAATCACGATCAACGTATCGACTGACATGAGACTAATGGACAAAGTCCAACTTGCAATACAACAACGATCAAAACCACATAACGAAACCCTAAAAAAGGTTCGTACTCGTAAGCAAACCTTAACGATCAATCAATTAAATCCACTCGAAGGTCGATAGGAATAAAAGATAGAGGCGGTTAGGGATAGTTCTTGATCGCCCATCAAACCCAAACCATACAAAACCCTTGACTGCACACCAAAAAAAAACGAAACCCTAAAGGAATTCGACAAGAATAACCTTATAACCAAAGATTTGATTAATTAGTGTGCATCAAGAAAGAGATCGACCCTTATAAAGTGTAATCGATTTAAAACCGACTAAAGAATCAAAGATTAAAGGGATCGAATAGAAAACAATAGGCGGTTTAAAACCCTAAGAAAACGAATCACCAAAACAGAAACGATTTGATGAAACACTTATATAGAATAGGGTTAAAAATCACCGGTATAAGGAGAAAACCGATCAGATATATGTTGATAAGCTTAACCAACCACCCTCAAAAGCACATCAATAATCAATTCGTATTGCATACCCTTCAGAAAAAGGATAGAGAGGACGAATTAGTTAGGGATATTGGCCGGAAAGAGTAGGAGGGTGGCGGCCGGAAATCTCCAAAGGGAGATAATTAATCTTGTTGGGTGCTGTTAATTTTGAGTTCTTTGGGTCGATTTGGTTAGGTCACAATTTAGGGTTGTTTTATCATTCATTCGATCTTCATCAATTCTGCTCCAATCCCTTTAATTCTTGGATCGATTTGATTAATTTAGTGATTTATTATTGAATTAACTCATATCGTTGCTTGGATCTAAGATTTGGATAAGAATAGTGGGTATCGTTTTTTTTTGGGTTTTCTGGCCGCCATTGGGGTTTTTAATTCGATCCTTATCTCATTCATTCCAAAGTCGGTCTCCTGATTGATTTTACATATTTAAGGTCGAATTAGTTCTTTTGATGCACTTTAATTTCATTCTATTCGATTCCCTCTATTAGGGTTTCGTCTATATATTGTGCACATGTGTTCTGTGGTGATTAATTATTTACTAAGCTTGATTTGGGTTTGGTTATCTTCTTCTTGTATGTAACCCGTTTTAGGGTTTTGGTTTTTGAAGAGTGCATCATTCTTGGTGCTGTTAGTCATTCGTGGTTCATGTAGGTACGAGAGAGATGTATGTGCAGTTGCTGCTGTTAGTCATTCGTGATACAAGTTAGGGTGTTAGTAACCTATGATTATGATCACCTTAGGCTCGTTGAATGGTGCCCTCATTATTACGTGTTTGTTTTGAAGGGAATCATGGCATGTATGGGCAGCTTTGGGGTAAGTTATTGCTGGAAGTTTTTTTTTTGGGTAAAGGGGAACATCCTGCACCCGGTAAAATACATTAATCAAAAATGTTTAAGTACAATGGATGAGAGTGGGTCTCTCATCAAAGTCCCTAAGGACACGACCAATACCTCTATATAAGAATGACAAGCCATTCTTATAACTAACAGATCTAAAAATAACTAACAATGACTAGCAATGAAAATACAATACAATAAAACACAACATCTTAGTCATCATAGCTATCCTGATCTTGAACACGAAGAAAACCAAATTTCCCCGACTTCCAAGCAGTGCAATCTTCCAGCTTCATACCATTGCATCTTCTATTAGTATTATGTAAAAAATACATAATCTAATAACCTAATGAGAGTGAATTCCGTAGCAATCGACTTTGAAGCATAAACATCATCTAACCGATCTAACCTTCCAGCATACCGAACTTGAACCAATCTTCCAATAAATAAGAATGAAACATGATGAACCTAGTCCTTATGTTATACCTTATTGCTGGAAGTTGGGGTATGTTATACCTTATTTTCGTCCTAAAACTAGTCCTTATGCACGTTGCTGCTTTTGGATTGTGAGTTTTGGGTGGTTTCGCTATTGGGCAGATTCTAGCTTGGTACTCATGATGAACCACTTTATGAGGGGTTTATGATGGTTAGGAGCTGCTATTGTGGATGTGGAGCTACTATTGTGGATTTGTGTTGATTTATATGTGCTTGTTGGTTATTCTTATTGGAGTTCAGTTTAGCATCTCAACGTACGCTGTTGGAGCGAGTTTACTTGCTGCTCTATCCGTGGTTTTAGAGTCCCTCACCAACTGATGTATGAAACTTGTGAACTGTGCTTCCATTCGAGGATGATTTTAAGATTCAAGTCTACTATGGTGGTTTCTGATTGGTATATGTAAGTTAAGTTTCTCGGGTATCTTATTCAAAAATCCTTGACTCGATCAATAGTAATTTTTTTTGCTATGGATCGTTTATGGGTGGTTCGGTCTTCATTTTATGGCTCTATTTTATGCATGGGATTGAAGCTGCTTTCTTTTGGTGGATGTTAGGGTTTGGACCCTATTGTATGTACAAGTCCACTTTCACTTTATGTGGTGCTTGGGACTATATGGAATGTCTTTGAGTTGTTGGAGGGTGGTGTTACCTCTTGGCCTCTTTGTGTATGTTCATCTCTTGGTTGTCACATAGGTGCTCTAATTCTGATTCTTTTGAAGCATGGCTTGTGGGACTATGAAGATGATTATGGAAGTTTGGACTACTATGATGATTTGAAGATTCAAGGAATTATTTACTTGAATTGCATTTAGTTTGTGTTATTTTTATAGTCGTTGTAGTTTATGTTCAATGTAAGTTTATGTTCAATGTAAGTTATAAGAATGGTGTGTCATTCTTATATGAGAGTCTGTAAGTGTCCTCAGGGACTGAGATGAGGGAAGTCACCCTCATCCTATGTACTTCAACGCTTTTTGGTGTAATGAATTTTGCCGGGGTGAATTAACCCTTTTACCCAAAAAGATAAGAGCCGTTGTCCCTAAAGGCTCAGTTGTTGAGAGCAATTCTACCTTACTTTATGAGAGCCGTTTTCCCTAAACGCTTGCTCACTTGATGAGAGTAATTGCCCTTTACATGATGATAGCCGTTGTCCTTTATGCTTGCACACTTGATAAGAGCAATTGTCACTTGCATGATGAGATTCGTTAAAGGGGAACAAAAAACCCTAAATATTCTCTCTAAAGGTGGCGACTTAAAACCCTTATACTTCCTATTCGTTTTTCATCAATTCCACCTCAATCCTTGATTTTATTTCATAAATCTGTTATGGTCAATGATTATTATTCGTACTAATCACTTTCTTGATCAGATTCGTGGAATTAATCGAGTTCTTGTTGTGGTTTTGTGAAAATCGTTTTTTTTAGGGTTTTTATAGCCGACTTTTGTTTTCAATCAGTCAACCAATCTTATATTCATTATAGTCGGTTATTGGTACCTTTTTGGGGTATTCTAAATCGATTGTATATCTTGGATGTGATTGAATTCGTTTTTTTTGAAACCGACTTAAGGTTTCTGGATCGCTACCTATATTATCTCTAATTCCAAGTCAGTTTGGGACTGATTTACTTATATATAGGATCGATCTCTCTCTTGCTGGCACATTCTAAATCGTTTGGTTTAAGGATTTCATTCCACGACTTCCTCTTAGGGATTCGTTATCTATTGTGCTCAAGAGCTAGCTGGTGGGGTTTATATACGTTCCATTAAGGACGATTTGTTGTGTGCGTATAGGATATGCATCATCCATCGATTTCTCTAGTTTTTAGGGTGTTCGCGTTGACTTTTAATACGCATTGGTGCTGGTAAATGCCTTTTGTTAGGGTTTTGAAGTATTGTTTGTGCACTTTTTTAACGTATTTGCTGCTGTTTGTTCATTGTTTGTGGGTTTAAGAGATATGGCATCCTGGTTTGAAGAATGGTATATAGCCCTTCTAAGGCTATGGGATTGGCTGCTAGGATTGTACATAGAGGGTAAGGTTCTCAATAATCTAGTACGTCCATTGAAGTCCTTTTTGAAGAATCGCAGGTTAGGGGGTTGGGATGTAAAACAGGTACTTATGCCTTTGCCCATGTGATCATGGTTTGCTGGTTCGGATTTAAACGGTGCAGTCTAATCAAGGGGGGAAGGTGGATGGTACTCCTATGCTTGTTCCAACTCGGGATGCTTGTAGTGGTACTGCTGGTGTCAGATGGGGCTACAGGTTAATGGCGAATCCATGGACTAGGCTGGTGTAGATGGTCACCAACAATTGGATGCTGATGGTTTCTTGTGGTCCTAAAGGTTATTGTGATGCTAATTCTGGTGGTATCATGAGGGCTGTTGGGGTCAGAGTAGTTAGTCCAATGGCCGTTGTTGATGATATGTGCTCGAACCTACTAATTCATTATACGGTTATTTCATTGGTAATAGAGATTGGCATTTCTATTGTCGCAAAGATTATGTCAAGATGCTTGGGCAATGGTTCGTTTTGAACATGTGATATTGCGGATGGTTTCTTCATTTTCAATTTTCTTACCTTGAAGGTATGAATAAAGTGCTTAATGGTGGTCCTTGGTTTATTCGTTCAACGCTTTTATTTTTAATGTTTGGTGGCTAATATGAGAACTTACGAGACGGAAGAAGATTAACTAAGGTACGGTATTTGGCGTACGTATTCATATATACTTCGTTGTCATACTCTAAAAGCGGTGTAAGTTTGATTGCACAGAAAAAACACGTTGGGCGGTATACGGTTTGATGCGGGTACTAATGGTATGTGTGTGAAGATCCTTGGGGACGTTATTTCATATGCAACGGGTACTTTATTGAATTATCGGCTGTTTGGTGTTTTGGAATGCAATTGAAGTTGAATTACCTTTACTAAGGGTAAGGGTAGTTATATGCGAGGTTCTTGATGTTGGTATATAGGTGGCATCTTGGTGTTCTTAGTGGTAAGTTTGTTTTCAATCATGATGATAGATGGGTGTCCTCGTTAGGCATAAGCGGGTTATCTAAGAATTCGTCTCAACAAGATGGTAAGTTCACGCTACAAAGGCTGGTCATACTATGTTAAGGGTAGAAGGGACTTGGGGTTTGGGAAACTAAAGTCTAAACTTTCACCACACTGTTTCTAAGCCGGGACTGCCAGAAGAGATAAAGGTAGCACATTCTAATACCGGGGCTTGCTAGCTACTAATGATGATTCTATTCCGAGTGAGTACATCGGGCATGATGCTTTGAAGAGTGATTTAGGGGCTGCTTACTAATGTTGAGGTCACACAATGGGCAGCCATGAGCATTGGATGGATCAGGTTCTTTTGGGGTGGGGATTTACATGGGGATTTCAATGGTGTTAATGCTGTTTCCATTGGCATAACCTAGTAATGATTGGTTTTGTGGAGGTTGGTAACAAGAATTACAACTCTCCCAACTCGAGAATCAGTTTAGGCAACAGCAAATAGAAACCGCCAATAAGATCAATGTTCCAAGGAATGACAACATATACAGTGATCATATAAAGAATATTGTTCCTAGAAGAGATGTGACTTGTCTTTTTGCTAAAGCCACTTTTGATGAATCCAAATTATGGCATAGAAGACTTGGACACTTAAATTTCAAAACTTGTAAAAAGTAACCTTTTAAGAGGTTTACCTACAAAAGTTTTTGAAAATAATGAAACCTGTGTTGCCTGTCAAAAGGGTAAACAGCACAGAGTATCTTTTAAGTCCAAAGCTGTAAACACTATTGATAAGCCTTTGCATTTGCTTCATATGGATTTATTTGGGCCTGTTTATGTGAATAGTTTGAATAAGAAGCAATTTTGTCTAGTTATCACAGATGATTATAGCAGGTTTACTTGGGTATTCTTTCTAGCTAAAAAGGATGAAACAACTTAAATACTTAAGGCCTTTATAACTAGAGTTGAAAACCTGATGAATCACAAGGTTAAGATTATTAGATGTGACAATGGAACTGAGTTTAAAAATCATATCATGAATCAGTTCTGTGTTGGTAAGGGTATTGTAAGACAGTATAGTGTGGCTAGAACTCCTCAACAAAATGGTGTAGCTGAGAGGAGAAATAGAACACTGATTGAGGCTGCTAGGACTATGTTGTCAGATTCAAAACTACCTATACCTTTTTGGGCTGAAGCAGTGAACACTGCCTGCT
>LBNU01009693.1:7320-36376 GCA_014162995.1 Artemisia annua
CTATAAAATAAAGCATTGATCGCGAAAGAATGAAGTTCTCAAAGACTACGAGGTTATGATTCAAGGAAGAAAAGCTAATAACATTTGATCTATAGACTTGGACTAGTTTGTATATTCTTAATCATCACTTACCCTTCAATAATCCCATGTCTTGTTCCTACCCTTTAACTTAGTGTATTTATTAAGTGTCTTGACATGTAGTGACCATCCGAGTTTTTGAGGAATTAGATAACGTGCCAGCGATCTAAGGATCATCCTTAGTGAACATCCGTTATTTAGTGAATCAAAGACTCACGGCAGCAATCTATTGTGTTGGGCACGAGGTATTTGCATTTAACTTTATTAACCCTTTTTAGCCTAAACCCGAATAAAAGACCTCTTTGATATGTAGACTTGGTGCTTACGCCATTGCGGTGTAGTTTTGTTTCTTGTACAAGCTTATGGTAATAATTAGATCATGACTGAGCAATGAGTGTGATTTATCATATACGCTACCCCATATATGAGTGTTATTAGTGAATTATATCTTATTCTTCCTTCTTGAGGTGTTTTAGAAGTGTTAATCGAGCAAAAACATCGTTGGGTATTGTCAAACATCTCAATGTTTCATTTATAAAAGCTTAACAAGGATGATCTAACTTGTACTTCTATAAGGAGGATTCCCATCACAATTTTCAGAAATCACTTTCGTTTACAAAGTGGATATTTAGTTTTCTTCTAGATTTGCTTGAGGACAAGCAAAGTTTAAGTGTGGGGGATTTGATAACGCTCAAACTTAACAAATTTTTTTAGAAACGTTATTAGTGTTTTTGTGTATGTTATTTGGTTAGTTTCATATCCTTTTGCCACTAAATCGTATCAAAGTATGTTTTTGTAGCATATGTAGCCAAATGTAGGAAAAACGGAGAAACAGTGAAGAAAATGAAGTATATGCGATTACACTAAGATTCCCTAGTTCAAAGACCAATCTGTGACGCATTTCATAAGGAGAACCTAAGTTTTTGTCATTTCAAAGTTCCAAGTTCAGAGTTAATCAAGTTTGGATAGTGCATAAAGATCTACGCAAGAAAAGTCAACATCAAAGTTATCCAGAACTTACCATCCGATCGGTTGGAGACCATCCGATCGGATGGCCATTTTTACCATATCCATCTGTTCGGTGCCAACCCGCAACCGATCGAATGGACTTCGCTGCCTGATTATACCAACTTCTTGTGCACGAATCTTGGTCTTTTGTCCCATTGTTCTAGGCCCTTCTTAGTGTCTTGTTGTCCAAGCTCCAGCATTTATGTCCCTATTCATTACTAGGAGTATTTGACAAGCCTAAAAGGACCCCAAGAGTACACCATTGAAGACACAATTCAAGAGATCATTTACTCTCATTACTACGCTCATTTACTATCATCATCTAGCTCTTAAAGAAGGAAAATTTGTGCAGAAAGAACCAGGTACTTTGGAGGACCAAGGAAGGAACATTTGGAGGCCAAAAATCTCAAGAAACCATCACCAATACTTAGGTTATCAATACCTTGTCATTTGTTATCAATTTCAAAGCATTGTAAGACTTAAAACCATGGATTCTAATGTTAAATATTTTGAGTTTATTTGCATGTTTGCTATGAGTGGCTAGTAGCCTTTTTACACTTGTGTTGATGATGTTTTATGCTTAGTGATAGTTATGATTGTGATAACATGTTTTAATTCAATTTCAAGTCAATCCTAAGAACCAATTGTACCTAAGTTTCATAGTGACATTTGTTGAGTCAAGCTTAACTAATTGATAATAGTTTCAAGGGTCGAAAGATTTGGTTTTATTCAACTAGTTATAATCATTTGTCTATGAATGATTGTTTTTCACCATAATTATTCTTGACTAAACATAGAAACAAGAAGTATGACTGTAATGAGAATGCTTTTATAACATCAAATCGGATTGTTTGTAAACCTTTAGTTGGACGAAAGTTTAGATGTTTATAAGCAATTGTAACCTTTTTGTCTATGAATGGGTTACCTTTTGTATTGACCATTTCCTAAGAGTATTTGATTTGAAATAAGAGTTTGTTCTTGTGTTTAAGATAATCACCATACCTTATGAACCTTGGATTGATCTTGAATTGATTGGTTTACACTTAAAGCTTGTTTTTATAAACTAAAATCTTGACGAAGGTTTAACTTGTAGAAACAATAGATTAGACCACCATCTAATTATCACAACCAACATGTTATCAAAAGTTATCACAATCATGTGTGTCATTAAGTAGAAAACTAGTCTAAACAAGTGTAGTTTTTAAATTATTGAATTTGCTTATTATTTGCGTACATTAGAGATTTACTTTTAGACTTAAATTCCGATTCACTCACAAATCCCTGCGAACGATCCCGACTTACCATCATATCTTTCTATAACGGACGAGTACACTTGCCCGTATGTGTTGTTTCTAGATTCGGTAATTCATCCTTATAAATTTAAAACTTGCACTAACAAAATGCACATCAGTCTCCTGAAGATTTGCCTTGAAGATGCAGTTCGCGTCGACATCCTCTCTATCTTCCATATCATCCATAAGAGCCATGTAATCATTTTCCTCAGCACACTCAACTGGAATCCTGCCTCTTCCTTTTGCGCTAGCATCAATGCTTTCTTCAGATACAATGGACCTTTCTTTTTGGGCTTAGTAAGATAGTTCCTTGCCTTACGACTGTCACCTTGACAGTTGAAACACTTAACCAAATTTCCTTGATTCACATTCACATTACCATAATTCCCACCAACCGGAGCTGCAACATTTCCAACCTGATTACCCATTGCCTGATTAACAACATTCTGACCCCTATGATTTCCAACAACCTGACCCATCTGATTCCTTCCATATTGACCCATCCGATTCCCTGCATAGTGACCCATCTGATTCTGCATATTCTGATTACCCATGTGAACTCCAGTAGCATATCCTTGTTGATTCCCCATAACTCCAACCGTGTGGCCTCCATTACCCATATTGAAACTCGGCTGAGCGATCTGCCTATTGCGAGTGTTTGATGAAATCCTTTGGTTGATGTTTGTTGCTGTAGAATAGTGTCCTGTGAATGCCTTTGATAATAGAACAAATGCTTGTGTCAATGCAGCAGTTGATTCATTGTTGTCAGTGAATTCAGGTTCTTGGAATTGTGGATATTGTTGTTGTTGTGGGTAGAAGTGTTGTTGGTAGACTGGTGTTGGTTGTGGAATGTATTGTTGTTGCATGTTGTTGTGAGTGGAAGATGATGATGATGGTTGATGTTGTGTGTTCACTGGTAGAGGTGTTGGTGTAGTAGCAATTAATGCGAGAGGATCATGATTCTTTGCCAATCATTCTTTCCTTACTTCATTAGCCTCAGCTTCGTTTTGTTCCCTAAAATCATAAAGTTGATCATAGTTCACCTGATGTAAATCCTTGGTCTGATTGACAATTGTGACATATCGTCCCCATTCTACTGGAAGGTTGTTGATGAATTTGATGTTTGTTGTGATTGTTCTAGGTGTCAACTTGTTTCTGATTAGCTCATTCATCAAAGTGCAAAACCTTGTGCAAAACCTTGTATTCACCTTCAGTGGATTAAAAGTTCATTCTGTTAGAAACTTGTTCTCGATGTCTTGTTGCCCAATTTCTGTTCCATGACATAGTCTTCTAACTCGGTCCCACATATCATAAGCAGTTTCACAGCTTATGAACGCAGCAAAGATCTCATGTGGTAATCCTAGTTGAATTAGGTGCATTGCCATATCATCAGCATCGATCTGCTTCTTATCTTCATCTCTGTATTCTGCTTCTGTTTGTTTACGAAAGAATGGTAGAGTAGGAGGTGTTGTATTCGGATTTCCATCATCTTGAACTTGTTTTGGCTTAAATGGATCCTCTTGAATGGATTTGATCATAAGCTTACCGTCAGGCTTTGTTTTTATGTAATGAGGCATGCGGCTTGTCCATGGAAGATATCCANAATCCACGCGCATCAATTAGCTCATTCATCAAAGTGCAAAACCTTGTGCAAAACCTTGTGTTCATCTTCAGTGGATTGAAAGTTCATTCTGTTAGAAACTTGTTCTCGATGTCTTGTTGCCCAATTTCTGTTCCATGACATAGTCTTCTAACTCGGTCCCACATATAATAAGCAGTTTCACAGCTTATGAACGGAGCAAAGATCTCACGTGGTAATCCTAGTTGAATTAGGTGCATTGCCATATCATCAGCATCGATCTGTTTCTTGTCTTCATCTCTGTATTCTGCTTCTGTTTGTTCACGAAAGAATGGTAGAGTAGGAGGTGTTGTATTCGGATTTCCATCATCTTGAACTTGTTTTGGCTTAAATGGATCCTCTTGAATGCATTTGATCATAAGCTTACCGTCAGGCTTTGTTTTTATGTAATGAGGCATGCGGCTTGTCCATGGAAGATATCCACCTTTTTCAAGTATAGAAGGACGTTTTTCGGCACCGGCGGCATGAATATCTTGTTGAGTTGCCATTGATTCAATTCGAATTGAAAAGTTGTTGAAAGGATCTTTTGAAAGATAATAAAGGTTGTTGTAGAAGATTAGATGTTTAGGTGGAAGTATGGTCTAAAACCTAAAAACACCGATAACTTCACTCTGGAGCGATTTTGGGCCTCGAAACTTCGCCTGAATCAATGAAACTTAAAAACAGTTCAGCCTGTCGATCGCCTCGATCTCACGGTCGTTTTGACAGGTATTTCGCTGAAAACGGAGTTACGGTTCAAAACTTATAGCCGTTTGAAGTTTGCTATCTCGGTAAAGTTGCTTACTTGATAAAACTAAGGTAAAACGGGCAGAGTTTCGTTTAGGAAAGTCCAAGAAGAAGTCCTTACTCGATTAATGATAAGGAATAAAGGCTAACTCGCCAAACATAAGCTTACTCGATAAAAAATAAGCTTACCCGAGAAAATTAGGTCCTTACTATATAAACAGCTCACAAACTCGATAGACAGCTCACAAACTCGGTAAAACAGCCCAATACTCGATACGTTTGGGCTTACTCAGTAGATTCTGTTCTTACTCGATACAACCTAGAGATTTGTTCCTTACTCGGTAAAAGCTGCTGCTTACTCGGTAGAACCAGAGATTTGCTCTAACTCGATAAAATCTGGTAGCTTACTCGATAGACTCTAGAGAGTTGGCCAAACTCGATACAAACATCCCTTACTCGATATCAAAACTGCGATACTCGATAAAATCAAGACCTTACTCGGTAAAAACAGATTCTTACTCGAAATTTAAGCACCTTACTCGATATTTTCATGCCATACTCGATAATCTTCAAAAACAAACTCGATAAATCACAAAGAAACTCGATAAAGCACGTAAAAACAGCCCCAAATTTGTACTTTTTCACCTAAAAACGATCTAAACTAACCTAATATTAAACCTAGGCAATTGATACCACTTGTAGGACCATAGAACAACCTTATTCACACATGAATCTTGCGTAAATCTATAGAGAGAAAGAGAGTAGAGAGAGAAAGTGGGAGGGAACTCAAGTGTGTGAAAATAATAACCTTAGCATAACATGAGAACCAACCAACATCAAAAGTGAGGTTTACAAGAGTATTTATAGTGGAAGTCTAGGGCTTCTCTATCTTTTACATTATTACACTAATGGCCCTTAAACTTTTACAAACCATGAATACTTGAACTAAATAACATGAAATAATGTTCTAAAGCAACCTATTACATAACATTAATGACCGACACTTTTTATAAATAAAATACGATCCTAACAAAGTCTCTAAAGAATTTGGTGAGAACCTAACCTCCCTCCCGTGTTTTATATAATCTAATCATAATTTCATATACATATATTTCAATCGTTAGTGTAGCTGCTACGATGATTGATATAATTCATGTTTCTCAGGATCCTTTGGGGGTGCAAATGTATTACTTTCCTCAAGGTCACCTTCAACATGTATGTTACTGATCTTTTTTTTTCGCTAGAATGCAATTTGTCTTCATTGGATTATGATGCATTGATTTAAGTATTTAGTTGCTTCATACACCAGAAAAAAGTCGAGAATAGCGAGAACCAAACTCAATCATTAAATATTTGATCAATGGTTGAAATTACTTGTAGAATAATTGTAATTAAACTAAAATTTAGATATTAATCTTCTAAAGTTGGAGGGGAAATATAGGAATCTCACAATCTCTCTTTTTGAAAACCCGTCCGTAAATGTAGGTTATTATTAAATTGATTGATTAGGTCAAAAAATTTCACAAACCTCTCTCATGATCTCGTAATTGCGGCTGACAAAACCTTCCTTGTTAGAACCAAGGTTCGATTATGCTTAAATTTAGTATAACAAAAAGGTATTATAATTTGATAATTTGTTTTGCCTAGATTAGTGTGGCTATCTAAACTGTGTTAATCTAAGTACATGTTGAAATCTAGTATAACAAAAAGGTTTACTGTGTTAATCGAAGAATAAATCTGCAGTTTGATTGACTGGTATCAAAAATCGTTTTTTGTTACATTAAGTAGACAATGATCTGTGTATGAACTGGATTTTGTTTACTATCTGTAGGTGTCTTGGGAAATAAAATGTGCATTCAGTCAGAAACATAAATACCAAATTCGCCATGGAAGGTAAACATAAAATACCCAATTTTCCATTTCTATCTATTCGAAATATAACATAGGCTCATTAGTTACCAACAGTGATTGCTTAGTTATTGACAAAAAAGGGAGTGGCAAGTGCATAATCAAGTTGCTTATTGTGCAAAAAATCTCAGGTGCTGGAATCAATTAAACTACTCTTTCCCTGGCATTTGTCAACGTCACTGGTACCATGATTTTCACAGGTCTTCACATATTTTGTAAGTCTTGTATCACGACATATGTCTTGGTGTTGGAAAATCAGAATTAGCCGGTGCATCACTTTCCCTGGCATTTGTCAACGTCACTGGTTTTCAGTGATTAGTGGTTTGGGTATGGCTATGGATGGGATCACGCCGCAAGCTTTCAGAGCTCGTAACTTCTCACTTATGGCCCGAACCCTTCATCAGACCATACTCATCCTTTTATGTGGCTGAATGCAGAGCTCATACTTGTGTTTTTAGGTCAAGACCCAAAAGTAGCTATTTTGGCTGCTACATATACTTGCTCACAATACCAACGTTATTTCTCCAATGTTTCTTCCATCCTATTAAAGTGTACCTCTGAGCTAAAAAGGTAACCAAACCTTTTATAATCGGTGCGACTCTTGCTGTCGTTTTTCATGTCGCTGCCCTCATGCTTATGTCCCTCGTGAAGGGGAAGACGTTTTTTTACTTCCCACAAGGCCTCTTGGAACAGTTTGTTATTAAGCTTTTGGTCGGGTTGCTTTCTAAGATAGACTTTGTGCAGAAATGATAAAGTGATTCACCTCTCAAATAATATCAGTACGTAAAATACTTGCATTGAATAGAATCTGAAATGAAAGTCTATATTATTTTTTCTAATAGATCGAGGCCTCCACCCAAGAGGTCGAGGGTTAAATTTTGAGAGTTAACAAATTCCCAAGAGCCCAGTTAACAAATTCTTCAACCCATCCTTGTCTGCCTCACATGAGACCTACCACATAGATATCAAAGCCCCCACCACTTAGAAAATATGTGGACACGAAAGCTCAAACACTATCACTAATCTTTCCACCTCAAGTACTTTCAAACATGAGTGTGGGCAATTAATGTGTTATGCTTATAGTTGAGAAAGGGCAAGAGGTTGGTAAAGGATTCATCGTTGTTTTCCCAAATTGTTTCATTGGGCATGAAGATCTTGTCATTGCGTAAGTTATAAACCATATTCCGGTATGAAAGAATGAAAAATACGACAATGGTGACCACAAATTGGACCGATGATTACTTGGTGTTGCAATTAGTACCAAGTAATATCCTAGTCTGAAATCTAGAGAATTGCTGGTAGAAGGGGCAAATATAACTCTTTTATGTAATGATAGTTTCATTATCAATAGATATAGTTTGAAACGTTTCGATGAAGAATTAATGAATATGTAGTCTTCTCAATTTTTTGGGTTTCTAGTTTGTAATATAATGACTTAAGATTATTTTTGTAATCGTGGCATCTATCTTTTCTTTTTTTCTCTTTTAACATATATGAGTTGAGTTTGCTTTGTAGACCTTTTACGTACTTGATGCGAGTTTTTAATTAATTGTCTGCAAAATTGTCAAAAAACGGTAATGTAAGATGCAATTTTTGCCTATGAGTAGAATCTCATAATTTTTCACTGTTAAAGAGAATTGAGAAGTCAATTTTTTTGGAAAAAGGAAATATAGTAACTAGCTAGTTTGTAACGTTTAGGGGAACATCAACTTGATACGCAATTTTTACCCGGCGAGTAGTCAAACAAATGAGAGGTTGTCAGCGAAGGGGATGGTAACTAATAAAGGGCTTTCGCAAAACTTGAATCCTGGGAAGCTGATTAACCATCTCTTTCGGAGATGACGGACATTCTGTTCTGAAATTAATGGAACTCTTAATATAAATTTTTCAAGAGTGGTAATGTTTATATCACAAACAAAAGATGGATACAACATATTTAGTTACATATTTTAATGAAAACAAATCTTAATAATTAACGAAGTGGTTACATAACTTTGGTTTGCATTTTTTATCTCTTCAAACTCTTTGACGTTTTAACTATACCACTCATTTCGCAATTGACTCATTTATGGGTGATTTTCTACTTTATACCCTGATACCCTCAAACGATATAACCATAACAAGTTCGTATATTCTTCCTCATAAATTCATTTTCAAAAGATATTAACAAGTGTATATATAATTCTGAATATTACAATAGTAATTGCAGTTCGGTATATCTAGAATATCATATAACATCATATTATTTCCTGTTATGTGATATTACATCTCATTATAATAATTTGTTACATTTAATAAATTCATTTTCAAAAGACACGAAAAAATACTTTAATTGAAAATTTTGAATTAAATATTTTTTAATAACTAGTGTATATATAATTATCAGTATTACAATATTATTATAATACGACAGATCTAGAATATCATATTGCATCATATTATTTCCACTTACGTGATATTACATTTCATTATGTTTATTTGTTTTGGTTGTACCTAGGTTTCCGACTCGACTAATCCCTGGGCGACTACCTTTTTTGGATTTCATTATGTTTATTTGTTACATCTAAAATGCATCATTAGTTTAGCGATATGCAATTCACATATCAATAGTTCCAAAATATTACATCAAATAATAGATTATGTTTTAAATGATCAAATTACTCAAAGAGGACGAGCCTCAAACTCGTGTATGCGGACTCAACAAAAGTGTCCGTAGAATTGTTATCCACGCTCTACGGGCCTTAAATCTGTATCGTATATGTTGGGTTTTAAGTAACTCTGCTGCTGACTGACTCTGCTGCTGGAAGTATGACTCTGCTGCTCGTAATGAAGAACTCTGCTGCTCAGAGTTTATTATTAGAATGAGTCATGTATTTATAGTAATGATTGTATTAAATATTCTATAGGTTTAGAATATCTTTTGTGAGTGTAAGAAGTCGTTGTAAACCGTGTATGGTTCCTTGTCTATAAAAGGAGATCCCTAGGGTTAGAGTATGTACGTGTTTTAGAAAGTCGAATTCACTTCAAGGTTGTAAAACCCTAGCATTGTAAGAGTGCTCGTATAATCAATGTATTGAAGTGTTTAGTGTGATATTCTTTGTTCTTGTGTTCATCTTAAGTTATATAATATATTCCGCGTATTATATAAGTTCCAATTCAAGTCAGCTTCTATACTAGATCGTTTGCTCAACTGGGATCAACAAGTGGTATCAAAGCTAGTGATCTAGAAGCTGTGATCGAGAAGAACTCAAGAAATTTTAAAGTCTGTTCATAACAACAAACAGTAGCCATGGGTGATGACACACATATGATTACTGCATCCAAGATCCCAATGCTCAAGCAAGGAGAGTATGAGCTTTGGAAGATGTGCATCAGGCAGTACATGCGCATGATTGACTACAAGATGTGGAATGTGGTTCTGGAGGGTGACAAGTTTCCCAAGATCATTGATGGGAAGGAGATTAGTATCAAAGCCAAAGAAGATGAAGATCTCAGAAAGCTTGAGATCAAGACTATCAGTATTCTTTTAATGGGAATACCTAATGAGTTTCAAGTTGATTTTGAACACTGTGAATCAGCTAAAGCTCTTATGACTGCTGTTGAGTCAAGGTTTGGTGGCACTGATGCTACCAAAAAGTCAAGGAAGAATGTCTTGAAGCATCAATTCGAAAACTTCACTACTTTAAGTGGTGAAAATCTTGATGGCACTTATAACAGGCTTCAAAAACTTATAAGTCACTTGAAGCTCGTGGGTTATATAGTTCCTGAAGAAGACATCAATCTCAAGTTTCTCAGAAGTCTTGCACCAGAATGGAGCATGCATAGAGTGGTGTGGAGAAACAAAGCAGACTTTGAAACAATGAGCTTGGGTAGTTTGTACAACAATTTGAAAGTATATGAAACTGAGATGACTCTCACATCTAGTTCATCTAATGGAGCTCAAAATATAGCTTTTGTATCATCTAATACATCTAAATCTTCAGATGATCACTCTGCTGCTAATCACTCTAGTGCTTATGGTGTATCTGCTGCTAGCACTAGCAACTCTGCTGGTGGTTCTAACAACAGTGATAATATGAGTGATGCTGCTATTTGTGCTTTCTTGGCTGATCTAACTACAGGTACTCAAGTGATGAATCAAGATGCTGATCATATAGATCCTGATGCACTTGAAGAGATTGATTTAAAGTGGCAGATGGCTATGTTAACTCTAAGGGCAAGAAGGTTCTTGAAGAGAACTGGGAAGCAGCTCAAATATAAGCCTCAGGGTAACTTGGGATTTGACAAATCTCGGATGGAGTGCTACAACTGCAATAGGAAGGGTCATTTTGCCAGAGAATGTAGAGCTCCAAAGAAGATTGTGGGAATCCCCAAGAAGAATGATGCTGATTCAAAGCCATCTACTGCTTTGGTGTCTTGTGATGGGTTAGGTGACTAAGACTGGAGTGACATGGCTGGAGAAGAACCACATCAAGGGTTCATTGCTGAAGTAAAGACTCCAAAGAAAAACTTTGCTCTAATAGCCTATGCTTCTTCATCATCTGGTTCTGACTCTGAGGTATCCAATGAGTCAAATGATTCTACTTGCTCTTTTAAATCTTGTCCTGACACCATAGATGAACTTAAATCTAGGAATGAAATTCTTAGGCAAGAGGTTGAGGCTCTTAAACTTGATAACTTAAGTTATAAAGTAGGAATTGAAAATGTTGAAAGAAGACTAGATTATCTTAAAGAGATGGAGTTTGAATATGTAGATAGAATTAATATCCAAGATGGTGAACTTTTTGTTAAAAACACTGAGATAGAAACACTTAAAAGAAAATTAACTGAAGCAGAACAGGCTAGAGATGAGGCTCTTGCAGATAAAGATAAACATATCGTAAGAGTTGAAAAACAAAAGTTTGCTTCAACTGCTATAGATCAAACTATTCAGTGTCAGTTAATGAGAAGAGGTTGTGGCATAGGGTATACTGAAGTGGCTCCTCCAATGAAAAGTGCTTTTGCACCACCAGGAAAGGAGTTATCTTTCATGAGTAAACCAGAAGATGTCATACCTAGTGAAGAACCCAGTAATGTGTCTATTCAAACATCTATGAATGATAATAAAAAGTGTTCTGATGTACCCATCAGTGAAGATTGGGTGTCAGATAGTGAGGATGAACAGACTGAGCCAACACAAAATGTTAAACAGGAAGAAATTCCTAAAGTTAATATGGCTAGAGTTAAACAGGTTAGGTTCCTGAAACCTGTGTTAGGTCTTAATATGTCTAGAAAGGTAGTTGAATACAATGAGGTACCTAGATATCAAATGAAAAGGTTTAATAACAAGCCTAGAGGAAATCAAAGGAATTTCAATAACCTAGTTTGTCACAAATTAGGTAATGACTTTCAGTTAAACAAGAAGGCATGTTATAAATGTGGTAGTTTTGAGCACTTAATTGCAAATTGTACAGTCTACCAAAAACCTGTATGGAATCAATATACAAGAGTGAATCATCAAAACTTTTCAAAAAGGACCCACTCTCCTTCCAAAAGACAAATGGTTCCAAGAGCAGTATTATTGAGATCTGGTGTAACTGGATCACTCATACCTGCTCATTCAAACAGGCCTTTTCATAATCAAACAACTGGACAAATTGCTAAAAGAAAAGTAAACTCTGCTGCTAAGGCAAAAGACTCTGCTGCTGTTTCAAAAGCTGACTCTGCTACCAAGGCTAAGGGTTCTACTACCGTTTCAAAAGTTATGACAGATACAGTTGTTGGAAACCACTTTTATGCTGTTAAGGCCTCAGCTTGCTGGACTTGGAAACCAAAATCAAATGCTTTATCTAAAGTTTCCAATACCAGCAGTGCATCAATGGACCTCACTAAGTATAATTATGTTGATGCACAGAGCAGATCCAAGCCAGTGATGGCTTGGGTCAAAAAGAGAAACTGATTTCTCTTATTTTCATGTGCAGGGCAATCTACAGGATGAGCTAAAAGACAAAGGAATTATTGATAGTGGTTGCTCTGGACATATGACAGGAGACATTTCCCAACTTGAGGATTTTGAGCTAATTGAAAATGGTGGAAGTGTTGCCTTTGGTAATGATGTCAATGGTGGAAAGATCATATGTACTGGTACTATCAGAACAGGTAGTTTGGATTTTGAGAAAGTGCTCCGTGTGGATGGACTTAAGTTCAATCTCTTTAGTGTGTCACAAATTTGTGAAAAAAGGAATTTTGTTCTTTTTACTGATACTGAATGTCTTATCCTTTCTCCTGACTTTAAGTTGCCAGATGACAAATTTGTGCTACTCAAAGTTCCTAGATCTGATAACATATACAGTGATCATATAAAGAACATAGTTCCCAAAAGAGCTTTAACTTGTCTACTTGCAAAGGCCACTTTTGATGAATCTAAACTGTGGCACAGGAGACTTGGACCTCTGAATTTCAAAACTATAAATAAATTGGTCAAAGGAAATCTAGTAAGAGGTTTACCTTCAAAAGTTTTTAAAAATCTTGAAACCTGTGTTGCCTGTCAAAAGGGTAAACAACACAGAGTATCTTTGAAGTCCAAAGTAGTTAATACCATTACAAAGCCTTTACATTTGCTTCATATGGATTTATTTGAGCCTGTTTATGTGAATAGTCTGAATAAGAAGCAACATTGCCTAGTTGTCACAGATGATTTTAGCAGGTTTACATGGGTATTCTTTCTAGCTACTAAGGATGAAACAACTGAGATTCTAAAAGAATTCATCACTAGAATAGAAAACCTAGTTAATCATAAAGTCAAAATAATCAGATGTGATAATGGAACTGAGTTTAAGAATTATGCTATGAATCAGTTCTGTGTGGGAAAGGGTATTTTAAGACAATACAGTGTTGCTAGAACTAATCAACAAAATGGTGTTGCAGAGAGGAGAAATAGGACATTGATTGAGGCTGCTAGGAATATGTTGTCAGACTCTAAGTTACCAATTCCTTTTTGGGCTGAAGCAGTGAACACTGCATGTTTTGTTCAGAACAGGAGTAAGGTAGTTAAGCCTCACAATAAGACCCCTTATGAATTATTTCATGGTAAAAAGCCAATGATAGCTTTCTTTAGACAATTTGGGTGTCCTATTACCATCTTAAATACTAAAGACCAGTTAGGCAAGTTTGATGAGAAGGCTGATGAAGGTTACTTTGTTGGATACTCTGTCAATAGTAAGGCTTTTAGGGTTTTTGACAAGAGAACTAAATTTGTAGAGGAAACTTTGCATATTAAGTTTGATGAGAATAAGCCTAATACTGCAAAGACTGAACCTGAGTGGCTGTTTAATATTGATATGCTAACCAAAACCATGAATTATGAGCCAGTGATTGCAGGTGTAGATACTAACCATGATGCAGGTACAAAAGCAAATGTTTCTGCAGCTAAAGATGCAAAAAAGTCTACACCTCAAGAGGAGTTTATTCTGGTAAATAAATGGAAGATTGGTTCTACTACTACTCACACTCACGAGGCTCCCAGCTCACAAGATGATCATTCTCCCAAGGGAGATGAAGGGGGTGGTATGCAATCATCTAGTGAAGCTCAAGTGGTTAATGATGGTGTCACTAAAGAAACTGCTCCCAGCAGTAGTTTATCTGATTCTGCTGCTAAACCTGCGGACAACTCTGCTGCCGAGCAAACTGCTTCTACAGAGATTCCTAAGTTTCCTTCAATGGGCACAAAAGGCATATCCTTGGTTGATGAACACACTCAAGATGATCCAGAGATGACTGGATTGGTTAAAATCTATGAAGATACAGATGATGAAGCTCTTGATGGTGAAATTTTTGGTGCTCAGACTGACTTCAACAACTTGGAACTCAATATTCCTGTCAGTCCTACAAAAACTACAAGAATTCATAAAAATCATCCAAAGGAGAATATTTTGGGTGATCCATCATCTAGTGTTCAAACAAGAAAGGTGACTAAGGAAATGCTTCATAAAGGTTTATTTGCTAGATCTCTACATCAAAGAAACAGTCATAAAGATCTGCAAAATTGCCTTTTTGTTTGTTTTCTATCACAAATAGAACCCAAGAATGTGTATAAAGCCTTACAGGAAGCAAGTTGGGTGGAAGCAATGCAGGATGAACTTCTCTAATTCAGATTACAAGAAGTTTGGTGCTTGGTTGATCTACCTAATGGAAAGAGGGCTATTGGAACAAAATGGGTTTTTAGATGCAAAAGAGATGAAAGAGGAATTGTGGTAAGAAACAAAGCAAGGTTAGTTGCTCAGGGGTACACACAACAAGAAGGTATTGATTATGATGAGGTTTATGCACCAGTGGCAAGAATTGAGGCCATTAGATTATTTTTGGCATTTGCTTCATATAAAGACTTTGTGGTGTATCAAATGGATGTGAAAAGTGCTTTTCTGTATGGGGAAATCAAAGAGGAGGTTTATGTGACACAACCCCCTGGTTTTGAAGATCCAAATTTCCCTCACAAAGTTTATAGAGTTGAAAAGGCACTGTATGGATTGCATCAAGCTCCAAGAGCATGGTATGAAAAGTTGTCAACCTACTTGTTAGATTGTGGTTACGCTAAGGGTAGGATTGATAAGACTTTGTTTATTAACAAGAACAAAGATGATATATTGCTGGTTCAAGTGTATGTTGATGATATTATCTTTGGTTCAACAAGCAAAGCTATGTGTGAGGAGTTTGAGAAGATCATGAAAGACAAGTTTTCCATGAGCTCTATGGGAGAACTTACCTTCTTTTGGGGGTTACAAGTTAAACAGAAAGAAGATGGCATATTTATTAGTCAAGATAAATATGTGAATGATATTTTGAAGAAGTTTGGATTCACTGATGCCAAACTTGCAAAGACAACTATGGAGAAAGACAAACCATTGCTTAAGGATGAAGAAGGAAGAGAAGTGGATGTACATGTATACAGGTCAATGATTGGTTCATTGATGTATCTTACAGCTTGAAGGCCAGATATTATGTTCTCTGTTTGTGCATGTGCAAGATTTCAAGTTAATCCAAAAGAATCACATCTCAATGCAGTTAAGAGAATCTTTAGATACTTAAGGCATCAACCAAAATTGGGGCTTTGGTATCCTAAGAATTCACCATTTGAGTTAGAGGCCTTCTCTGACAGTGATTATGCTGGAGCATGCTTGGATAGGAAATCCACAACTGGTGGTTGTCAATTTCTTAGAAATAGGTTGGTGTCATGGCAATGCAAGAAACAAACTGTGGTGGCAAATTCTTCAACAGAAGCTGAGTAAGTTGCTGCTTCTAGTTGCTGTGGTCAAGTGCTTTAGATTCAAAATCAATTGTTGGACTATGGGTACAATTTTATGAACACCAAAATTCATATAGACAATAACAGTACTTTGTGCATAATTAAAAATCCTGTTTTTCACTCTAAAACAAAACATATTGAGATAAGACATCACTTTATCAGAGATTGCTATGAAAAGAAGCTAATTCAAATTGTTAAAGTTCATACTGATAAGAATGTTGCAGATCTACTCACTAAACATTTTGATGTTGGTAGGTTTCAGTATTTAATTGCAAGTATTGGTATGATCAATCTTTAGAAAACCTTATCTCTACGTGTTCTTGTTAAGTTTTGTAAAAGGATTTGTACTGTTATTGGTCTTAATAAGTTTGTTGTATTTTGCCTATGTGAATCTGCTGCTAAGATCTACTCTGCTGCTAGTAACTCTGCTGCTAAGTTAGATCTTGCAAATTTGGACTTGTTTGTTTTGTGTTGTTGGACTAATCTTATGCAGGAAAAGTTAAACATGAATGTGTGTGCAAAGTACTCAAGGAAGAAGATTAACACATAAACATAACATTTTATTCCATTCTTCAAAGATGCATTACACAGAAATTCAAGCAAAACACAAAACACAAAAGGACCTACTTCCTAAACAAGCCAACTACATTGGTCCTTTTCCCTTGTCCTTTGGATCATGCCTTTTCTTCAAATGCATATCCTTGGTCCACACCCTCTTGCAAGCCAGTCCAACTACAACCTTAGGGGGAGGCTTTCTTGATGATTTAGTGGGCTCAGGAACAGGAACAACAGGCAAAGGAGGCATCTTCGACAAAGCTGATTGCAGGGCCTGAGTCAGAGCATTGGGAAGCTTCTCTACAAGATCAGCAGTGTTTTCTTCATGAGGAACCCTAGATGGTCCCTTACCCCTTGAAGTACCTTCACCCCTTTGTCTGGTGGGTGCCCTGNTCCTTGGTCCACACCCTCTTGCAAGCCAGTCCAACTACAACCTTAGGGGGAGGCTTTCTTGATGATTTAGTGGGCTCAGGAACAGGAACAACAGGCAAAGGAGGCATCTTCGACAAAGCTGATTGCAGGGCCTGAGTCAGAGCATTGGGAAGCTTCTCTACAAGATCAGCAGTGTTTTCTTCATGAGGAACCCTAGATGGTCCCTTACCCCTTGAAGTACCTTCACCCCTTTGTCTGGTGGGTGCCCTGTAGTCCCTATGCCAAGGAAGGTAGGCAGCATTGATGTCATGTTTGAACTTACGGGCTTCTTCCTTGGTTATGCTTCTATAACGGGGAGGACGGTATGGTGGCAAGTATGGGGGCATTGGCATGATATCTTCAGGGGTATCATACCCTGAATCAGATGACTCAGAAGTATCAGAAGAGTCAGAGGAGATGTTGATGATTTTTCTTTTTGGAGCCATGAGAAATTTTTGGGAAAGATTGGATTTTTGATGAAAAAGGGAGTTTGATTTTGTATGAGAGGATGATTAGGGTTTTGATTTGTTTTATAATTGGAATTGATCGGTTTTTCCTTTTATAAAGAATCAAATTGGGGAAATCAATTAATGCGTACTTGGTAATTACCATTAATTAGGCAAATAAATGGAAGGTTTGACTTTTTAACCGATTGACCAAGACTTTTCAAGATACAGTCAACTCTGCTGCTAGAAAAAACCATTCTGCTGCTAGTTATTTTACTCTGCTGCTGGAGGTGCTGCTAGTTAGGGTTCTGTTGCTCGGTTTAAAAGTGGAAGGGCGGTTATGTAACTTACCAAATAAAGTTAAAAACCTAATTGATTCTCACAGTCAGTTTTTATACGCTCCTAATTGCAATATAACCGCTCATAACCATTCCATAACACTCACAATCACAAATCCCCAAATTCACAAACCTATCGCTCAAGGAAATTAACAAACGTACTTGGGCTTGTGAACACAACAATATTGCACTTCTTGATGCAAATTCAGTACGAAACGAGTTCAAAGAGATGGTTCATTTCCTTAATGCAAGTTCCATCAAGTATGCATTATCAGTTAATCCAAAGATTTACCAATCCTATATCAAACAATTTTGGTTAACTGCTAAGATCAAGACTCTCAAGGGTGAACAATATATTGCTGCTATGGTGGATGAGCAGAAGGTACTTGTGAGTGAATCCATAATTAGGGATACTCTTCACGTTGATGTTGAAGGTGCTCCTAAGGTTCTGGTGAAAGCTGATTTGTTTGCTGGGTTAAAATCTTTGGGATATGAGAGGAAAAACAATGGGCTTAAATTTCAAAAAGGTCTTCTCTGTTCTCATTATATATTTTTGATTCATACTCTCTTACATTTTTTTAGTTCTAAAACTTCTGGGTGGAATGAGTTCAGTGCACCCATGGCTTTTGCTATGGTGTGGCTGTGCAATGGAAACCCATTTAATTTTTCAAACTTGATTTTAGAGGGTATGCTTAAATCTTTGAGGGAGGGGGGAACTTCTTTACTGTATCCAAGGTTTCTTTAATTGATTATTGAAAACAAAATCAAAAAGGTTAGAACACACAAAGCTCTTTATGAGGCAGTACCTTTGGTGCCTAAAATGTTTGCATTTTTGATTAGAGATGGAAAAGGTTTTTCCGGCAAAGTTACACCATTTTTACCTTACATGGTGGAACTTGTGCAAAATCATCAGGATGAAGGATCAGAAAACCCCACTGATTCCCAACACACATCCACGTTTGAAGATTAAAATAAAGTTTCATCTCCTAACACTGACAAGACCCAAACACATAGGACAAACTCTACTAGCTTAGATGCAGAGCAGGACAGTGTTAACATCAATAAGACCCAATCCAAGGCAACATCTAGTGATAAAGGTTCTTCTGAACCTGCATCCAATGATGGAAACCCTAGCCACATGGAAAATATAGGGGGTTCAGGTGATCAAACTAGGTTTGATACTGAGCAAAAGTCCAATGATTCACCTCTCAGGGAAGGTTACACATCCCAAAGTGATAAGGACAGAACAGTGACTAAGGAATTGATGGATGATACTGTACACAATGACAATGTCCATGACTCACCTCTCGAACCAGGTAATACAGGTCGAAGTGATGAGACTAGAATGAAACAATTTAAGGAATTGATGGATAAATGTACCACTTTGGAAACCAGATGTTCAAACTTGGAGGCTACTGTTTCTGCACAGGCCAAGCAAATCAATAAAATGCAGAAACAGATGAAGTTGATGCTGAATTTGAAGAAATCAAGGTCTTCAACCTTCAAGAAATTTAAGAAAGTGGGACCTTCAAAGCACATTGGATCCTCTTCTCTACCTGCTTCTATGGAGGTGGATGCTTCCAAACAGGGGAGGAATGATTTAGAGAAAACAGGGGAGGATAAAATTTTGGAAGAAAATGTTGCTGGTGATGGTCTAGTTCAGAGTGATGATATGGAGATTGATAGTGGAGATGGTGATATTACAAAGTATGTGGTTGCTGACAAAGAAGGACATGAAGCTGTTTTGGAAAAGCCTGTGGAAAAAGAATTAGGAAAAGATTTGGGTAACTCTGCTGCATCAGTTCACTCTGCTGCTAATGATGACTCTGCTGCTCCTAACTCTGCTGCTCCAGAAACTGCTACTCCTAGTGTTGATCAGAGTGTTGTAAATGAAGAAACTGTTATTGGGCACTCTTCTGCTCATGAATTTGTTGCTAAACACTCTGCTGCTGTGAAGGATACTATTGCTGATCCTGCTGCTACTTCAAAAGGTAACTCTGTAGATGTACATGGATCTACTCTTGGTTCTAATGACAAAGTTGCTGCTGAGGCAATGATTGAATTAGCCAAGACATCAGATCAACAACAGGAATCTCAACAACAACCACAACCACAACCACCAAAAGAGATCCCTACAACACAACCAACATCATTCACTCAACCCATACATGTTTCTAAGTTGTCAACAAAGGGGCTTTCAATCAGAGAACCTTATGTTGTTGTCAAAGCAAAGGTGATTGCTTCAGCATCTGATAAAGGTAAGGCTAAGATGGTAGAACAAGCTGAGGTAGATTCAAGTGATGATGAGCCTGATTTGTCTCAGATTCCACCTGAGTATTGGCCTAAAGAACAACTACTGAAACTTGACAGAGATGCAGCTTTAAAACTTCAAGAAGAACTTGAAAAGGAAGATAACTTAGAGCTTGAGGAAGAAAAGAGATTATTAGCAGAAAAGAAGGCTAATGATTTTAAAGCATATGAAGCATGGGAGGATGTGTTGATTAAGACTGAGGTTGACATTGATTTTAGTAAGCTGGTGAAGATTGAGGAGCAAGAAGTTCCTACTTTTGATGTCAAAGTTTGGTTAAATACAATCACTGAAAAGAAGAGGAAGGAAGTTACTGCTGCTAGAAAGAAGAAAAAGGTTTTCAAAGGGCCTACACCTCTACAGCAAAGGAGAAATATCTTAACAAAGTTAAGAAATTTAAAAAGGATTATCTTAGGGGAAAGACTGATGCTCAAATTGATGAAATGCATCATCATGCCAGAACTGAATGTGATAGGATCATTGGTATAGGATCTAAAAAGGATGAAGAGATGATAGCTGAAATGATCAAAAAGACAAGAGGAGATAAGTCTACTGGTGAGCCTGAGATAATTAAAGAGGTTGAGAGTTCTGCCAAGCCAAATGATGCAGAAAAAGATAAGAATACATCTGACATCAAACCTGTTCTTACAGATGAAAGCAAGAAGAGAGGTACAATTCAGAAAACATTTGCAAGGAAAAAGAGAAAGGTTGATGGTGTTGGTGGTTCTGGACAGAATAAGGAAGAGAGTACTGGAGAAGAAGCTGACAGGCAAAGAGTGATGACTCTTACAGTTCTTTCATCACACAAAGAACCAGATCTGTTGAATCCTACACCTCTAGATGTTAAACATCCTATTGTGTCATACATGGTGGGACTCAGAGATTATGGAAGCAAGAAAAGGATTATATGGTCCTTTGAAAGAACTAACAAGACATGGACTCAGTTTCTATCATTTGAACACATGATGTACCATATGGATAGAAGTGATGTTTGTGCTCTCTGGAGGCTTTATAAAGAGAAGTATGGAGCAGCAAGACCAGAAGATGGTAATGAATTGATAAACTATTACAGGTTGAAGCTTATGTTTGAACCTAGTGATGGTGATCTTGAATGGAAAGCACTCAAGTCTGGAATTGTTCAAAAATGGTATTTGTATCAGTCTTGTGGTGTTCATTCTTTGACAGTTGGAGGAACAGTCATCTTCATGCTTGCTGAAAAGGATTATCCGGTGCTTAACAATCACACAGCAATCATTTTCCAGATGTTGAAGACTAAGATGCTTCATTTGCAGTATGAGTTTGATGAACAAGCTTACAACTTAGTCACCAAGTATGAAAAGGTTCTTGTCGACAGTGGAGAAGTAAAGGTGTAAGTGTTTGGAAGCATCCTCCTGGTGATTATTCGCGTTTATAAGAAACTTGATGATTTAAAAGGTAAATATCAAGTTTAGGGGAGGATTGTTGGGTTTTAAGTAACTCTGCTACTGACTGACTCTGCTGCTGGAAGTATGACTCTGCTGCTCGTATTGAAGAACTCTGCTGCTCACAGTTTCTTATTAGAATGAGTCATGTATTTATAGTAATGATTGTATTAAATATTCTATAGGTTTAGAATATCTTTTGTGTGTCTAAGAAGTCATTGTAAACCGTGTAGGGTTCCTTGTCTATAAAAGGAGATCCCTAGGGTTAGAGTACGTACGTGTGTTAGAAAGTCGAATTCACTTCAAGGTTGTAAAACCCTAGCATTGTAAGAGTGCTCGTATAATCAATATATTGAAGTGTTTAGTGTGATATTCTTTGTTCTTGTGTTTATCTTAAGTTATATAATATATTCCGCGTATTATATAAGTTCCAATTCAAGTCAGCTTCTATACTAGATCGTTTGCTCAACTGGGATCAACAGTATATCGAGTGATATTTGAGCTAGACCATTCAATAAATAATTAGTTAAAACATGTTTTAGGTAAATATAATATTATTATTTTTTGAATTTGTAAATATCGAATTACCCCCAACAATTAAACTATAACATTACATAATATTACATATTACATATCACATATTACATATCACATTACATTGAATGAAAATATTACTAATGCCTATATATAACTCTTTCTAACCAAGACCAATCCATAACAAATTGTTTAGTTTGAACATTTACCCCATGTTTTCAAACCCTAAAAAAGCTTATTTCTACAAATTCATCAAAATTGTCACCTGATCAGCATCAATCATGTTCAATCCATCAACAAGGTAACCAATCAACACACAAACTGTTCCATTTTCATTTATGTTTTTAATATTTGCATCTGTTATTAGTATATCATTATGTTGATTTAGCTTATTTAGGGGTGTTAGGGTAAGCTTTATTTATGGGCTTCTTGGGAGAATAACCGAAAAGTTTATTTGTTGGTAGGTTATTAGAACTTTCTGTAGTTGATAAAGGTGTAGTGTGCGGGATTTAATCAAGAATTTCTATTCCTTATTACTTCTATTCTGGTGTTATTCCATTATTATAACTAATTTATAATATTATTTTCATTTGATCAATTTCATTTTGATTCGTATTTTGCTTTGAACGCTCAGACGAGCACAACGTTACAGTTGAGTTGTATTAATGGAAATGAGATTGGGCGTAGGAGTATTTTGGGATGAGATTCTTTTTTTATTGAATGACACATGCTCCTTTGTGCGGATTAATAATTTGTAATTTGATTCAATCATTTTACCACGCAGATTTTCATATGATGTTTTTCACATAAATTAAATTTTTGGGTGGAATTCATGGTCAGAAAGTTAACCACTTGTAGAACTAGCAATTTAAAAAAAAAATAAAAAAAGCCATTTTGCGTCATGATATATCTTAATTTGAGCACATCGTTTGCGTAAGTGACAAATTTAGTTGATTAGGCAACAGGCAACTAGGGTAACATGCTCGAACGGCTGGGATGAACCTATCGACCTTTGAACTTTAATAATGGTTGCTATATTAAATGAGTTGAAACTATTTGTATTTACTTTCTTTAGTCTTAGATGATGGTTTTATATTTTTTGATTTGGAATATATTCTTCTTATAGTCAGCTACTTTCTATCGAATCTAAGATTTTACCTACTTTTATCTAATTGGTATGGTTTATATACCAGGCATTTCCACCACCACAATTTTGCACCTCAAATCATGAAATGTTTGAAGAATCTCCCACTACTTAGAAAGTCTCTAAAGAATTTGGTGAGAAATGATATAACCTCCCTCCCGTGTTTTATATAATCTGATCGTAATTTCATATATATATATTTCAATCGTTAGTGTAGCTGCTACCATGATTGATATAATTCATGTTTCTCAGGATCCTTTGGGGGTGCAAATGTATTACTTTCCTCAAGGTCACCTTCAACATGAAATGTTTGAAGAATCTCCCACTACTTAGAAAGTCTCTAAAGAATTTGGTGAGAAATGATATAACCTCCCTCCCGTGTTTTATATAATCTGATCGTAATTTCATATACATATATTTCAATCGTTAGTGTAGCTGCTACCATGATTGATATAATTCATGTTTCTCAGGATCCTTTGGGGGTGCAAATGTATTACTTTCCTCAAGGTCACCTTCAACATATATACTCACTCACAATACATCATATAAACTGTCTTCTAAGTGTTGTTAAGTAAATTCCGCGTGCTTAATAATATTACTCAAAGTATCAACAACACAAGGTGTGTGTTTAGATCCAACAACATCTGTTGCAAGTTGTCTACGTGTAGATACTGGCCGAGATGGATTACCAATGATGTTGTCAATTGGGTGATCGTTTGTCCATTTTTTAATATGCTCATGAAGTTGATGACTAGGAACTGACGTAGCAGTGTTATAATTTTCTGAAGAGGTTGCCACAGTAGATGGTTCTGGAGCAAATATGTTGATAAAAGGTTCATCAGTTGTAACACTTGGTATTTTTCCTAAAACCTAATCCTAGCCAAACTTCTATTTTTAGAGCCTGAAACGTTTTAAAATTTTAAAGCATGATAAATTGGATTTGAGGAGCGTGAGATATATTAGGAACGAGAATTTATTCCTTGATTTACTCAGCACAACCTAGAAAACTCGAATTTGTTTCATTTGCCAAATTATTTGATTTATTTTGAGTTTGAGAAAAACTCTGAAGTTTATGCTTGATTTTATTGGAAAAACTATTTCGTGAACAATGGCGCAAGTTTCGTAATTTTTCGAGTCCGTTTGCTATGTCATTCGAGTCCCGAACCGTTTTTATGAAAAGTTTACCCTATTGGCGAGACTAGTCCCTTGAGTTTATTTTAAATAAACACCCTCCACTTTATTTAATAACAAACTACCCTAAACCTTCCACCTATAAATACCCCCACTTATTTACTTCTCCTCATTTTACCAAAAATAAAAACACACACAAACACATTTTCTTTCTCTCTCTTTTCTCTCTCTTCCCACGCCGTCGGCAAAACCCCCAAACCCAGAAATTCCGGCCACTATTCCGGCCACCGGAATATTTTCCGGCCACCCACAACTACACCACCTATCCATACTTGTAGATTGGGACATCCCCGATTCATCCCCGCAAACCATTTCGCTTGAAACCCCCTAACGCGCCCCAAAACCCACAAATAAGAAATCGACTCTCGTCCTTTTTCCGGCCACTTCATTTTCCGACGAGACCTTTTGGTATACGATTCATTCCCACCCTTTTTCACATGTTTTCATTACTAAAAACCCATTTAAACACAAACCCTAATTTTCGTTTTTATTAAATCCGATTTGTTTTAAATTCTTTTTATTAAAAATGGTTGTGAAAGTGTTTTACAAATAAAACTCGTGTGGAATCTTGTTTTTGGTTCGTCTTTGTCGCGACTCGGGTGAACTCACCGAGTCAACTCGGTGACTCGGTGAGGTTTGGTGTTATTTTGATGTTGGGTCGAGTTTGGTAGCGAGTGGAAAGGTTATTTTGGTTGTTTTGATTTTGTTTGAGATCCGTTTGGTTGGTTAGGGTCTCGGCAGCCACGGCTCACCACCACCGAGCCATGGTGGTGGTGGTGAGTGGTGTAATTTTGTTATTGTTATTATTGTTGATGACTTGGGATTTTGGTATATTAAATTTGGATGAGTTTTGGTTAAGCCGAAGTGGTTATGCGAATTGTATTTGGTTGTGGTATATGGGTTAGCCGATGGTTTAGGACTAGTATTGGTATTTTGGTTGAGGCAAGACATGGGATTGGTTGTGATTATTTTGATGTGGCTTGATTGTGTTTTGTCGGGATTATGTTGGTTATTAGTCTCGGGCATTTGTTATTATTATTACTAATATTATTATTAACTATATAAATTCTATTATTATTAAACACAACTATTATTATTTCTAATATACTAAACATATTATTATTACTATTATTATTATTTAGTTTTAATGTATTAAACGGTAACTAATAAAACGGAATAATAAACGAGAAACTTATATATATATATATATATAACTTGATATCGTTACTTATTTGAATAATGGATTTGATATCCGCATTGATGACTTGTATTATGACTTGTGAACTTGTATTGGACGTATTGGATTTGCGGCTATGGTTATTTGGACTTATGGACCCTTTGGTACACGAGACGGTAGCGTACGTTAGGCCCTTAAAGATCTTAACGTGCCTGGAACCCGAACTATACGAAATGGTCGATAAACCTGAACAACTAATGGACAACGTGAATGATATATCCAATCATATTAATATCTACACTTATATTATTATTAACGTTATTTGTATATAAAGGAGTCGTTGACTCGGGAAATGCTTTATAAACGGGCAGGTCATGCCGAAATTTACTAAAATTACTTATTATCTTTACTTTACTTTACCAATTATATTCTTATTAATATTTTGGGAAATGGGTAAAACCGAGACTTATTAGTGATTTTCATTTTATTCGATTGTGTCTTTATTTTCTTTTATTCTTTCTTTTTCATTTCTTTTGACGATTTTCCTTCGAGTCTTCTTTTGTCTTCATGTATGTTTCGAGGGTTCGCCGACTTATTCTTTTCTATCTTTCTTCCACACGAGACTACTTTTGAAAATTGTTTTCTTTCAAACGCCATCATCTTTTATAAAACTTTATTCAAGCATTGTTTATTAAAGTATTCGAGTACCATTGCTGAGTTATGATATTTATATTGATTAGGTTGTGCTGAGGATTATATTGCTGTGAGGCATATTTGATTGGTTGATATATCTCGTTTCCTGCTATTGTTAAGGTGTGATTCATAGCCCCACTTTTTATCTTTTAAATGTTTATAAACCCATGGGGTGAGATACATGCTTTAAATGTTTTCTGAGCACAAGTATTTTGGTATGCTTTCCTGAATGGTATGCTTTTCTGACGATGTGCTAAGTAGCTCTGCCTTGCCTATGCAAGACCCTCAGATCATGAACCATTAATCACTTGCGAGTGAACGCGAATATAGGGATATAGGCCTATAGGAATTGACCCTCCCACTCCTTTTGCTAGATAGGCAAATTGTGGTGTACTATATTCGATTTGTCGAGTAAATGGCAAGTGCTCGACCTTGAGGGCACTGTTATATTATGAAATTCCGCGGTTATATTGATATTATGATTGTGGTTAACGTTTGCGTGTCATGAGCTTAGCATCATCAACAATGTTATATGCACAGGGATGCCTCTATACATTGGTTGTTATCTTGATTACCCGATATTAGCATATGTTGCTCATATCTTATGATTAAACCTTGTGCTCAACTTTATATTTTAAACCTATGGATTACACTCAACCTTTGTGTTGACTTTTTAAGCATGTATTTTCAGGTAATGATGTTTAGCTTGGCATGATGATATAATGGGCGTGGAGGAGTGGCATTGGCTGGAGTGGTATTCTGTCACGGCAGCTTAACTACTTTACTACCCTATTTTTACATGTCATTCGTCAAACCTTTTGTGTCTTTTACATTTCCGCTGCTATACTTTGTTTATTTTTCCGCTGCAAACTCTATTTACTTTTCCGCTGCAACTTTGACTAAAGAGTACTTGTACTCTAAACGGTTTGTAAATCGAATGATATGTTTTGGTCACATTTCAAACGTCCCGAGTTGTGGTCGTTTACTATAAATGTGCCTGGTTTCTATTTTCGTAATACCCCCAGCACGATAGCTGCCATATTTGAGTTGGGGGTGTTACAGAATGGTATCAGAGCCTACGTTTATAGAGAACGAGCTCGCACTCGACTATAAACTTTTTCCTGGAGTCAAAATGTTTTGAGACAGAAAGCCGCCAGCCCTTCATGCTACTTCGCGCCCAGGTAATTTATTTGAACTTTATATTTATACATGCCTTGATATTATGATTTAGTTGGAACTTCTCCACTATTATGCTTTGGCTTATAAAATGTTTTCCGCGAAAATTTGGCTAGTGTTTTTATACCTTCCTTATGCTCTTGTAGAGTATAATGTCTGTCCCAGTCCCACCAGTTGTTGACCCATTGCTATTAGAAGATGAGATGGAGTTAGATGTTGATGTTGGTTTGGATGATGAGGTAGGTTTAGAGGATGATGTTGGTTTGGATGATGAGGTAGGTTTAGAGGATGATGTTGGTATTGATGATGATGATGATGATGAGGATGATGAGGAGGATGATGATGATGAGGAGGTTATGGATGAGGATCAGGATGTTCCTCCCTTGCCACCTTCGCCTGTGTTTTCGGATGTGACTTATGAGTCGGATACGTCTGAGGCATTAGGGTATGCGCTTGAGACCGAGGTTCCGACGACGTATGAGGTTGGTGAGTCTTCGACAGTTGCTAGTGTTACTCCGGCAGAGCTTAGAGCTTTGCTGAGTCATTTGAGACGGGATGTAGCCTGGTGTAGGAATAGCCATAGGAACATCAGTAGACGTGTGGGTGATAGGCAGTTTGAGGTTGCAGGATTGAGACGAGAGGTGCAGGATGATAGGAGAGTAGCAGGAGAGATGTATTTGGAGCACCAGAGGCAGGGTGAGAGGTTGAGTATGTTGGAGCAGTCGAACGCTAGGGTGCAGGAGCGTTTGGATTTGCTAGATGGGAGAATGGCTGAGATGAGTAGGATGGTGGATCAGTTGACTATGAGAGAGGTGTTTCTTGATATAGACAGCAGACGACATTATCGTAGCATTCAGTCATTATGGGATGAGCTTCATGCTACGCAGTGGCAGGTGTACTATGACAGGTTGGCTAGGTTCAGGCCTAGTGACAGTGTTGATGTGATGGCTGTGTATGGAGGTCGTAGAGAGAGCAGTGATTAGACATTCATGGTTGTTAGTATCTTTGATAGTAGTTTATCTAGTACGTATCGACTGACTAGTTCGGTTGATAGATTTTATCAGAAGCTTGTATTTGTTTTGCAATTCTTGTAAGACCAATGTCAAGTATGAAATCTATGATGTATTATGATGATGTACTATTAACGGTGTTGACTTATGCTATGTTATGTCTTTTCTTTTGGGGTGTTGTTGGTCTTGCACTATAATTCTGACACATTGATCAAATACTTACAATGGTTGTGAATGTATTGATTGATAGAATTATGCCTCCTAAGAGAATGACCCCAGCTGCCATTCAGCAGTTGATTGATGAAGGGATTGCAGCAGCGCTTGCTGGGCAAGCAGGTGTCCATCAGGATGTTGGACGGGCTGGAGTTCGAGTGGTTCCCAATAACCATTTCTGTACTTTTAAGGAGTTTATGGATTGTAAGCCTACGACCTTCAAAGGAACTGAAGGAGCGGTTGGATTGACTCAATGGTTTGAGAAGATGGAGTCGGTGTTTCAAAGGAGCAATTGTACTGAGAACAACAAGGTGACGTACGCGACGGGTACATTGTTGGAGCATGCCTTGTCATGGTGGAATGCTTATGCCCAAGAGAAAGGGATGGAGAATGCATTCAGCACCACTTGGGATGACTTTAAGGAAGCTATGATTAAGAAGTATTGTTCTCGTGGTGATTTGAGGAAGTTGGACACAGAGTTTTACTACTTGGCTGTGAAGGGCCATGA
>LBNU01009693.1:38311-51915 GCA_014162995.1 Artemisia annua
GGGTTTGTTATTTGATGTTTGTCGAGGTTAGGGATCGGAAGGGAGTGTAGATTTGTATTTGGTTGAGTGTTTAAGGCCGTTTGGTTCGTCGGGCGTGCGCCCACGCCACTCACCACCGATCCATCGTGGTGGGTGGTGGGGTGTTTATTTTTGTTATTTTTGTTGATGTGGTACCTTGGTGATGTCATTTGATTTGGTTGTATTTGTTAGCCGAACAGGTATTGAACGAATGCTGTTGATGTGTTGTTATTAGTTGTTGACGGTTTAGGAATAAATGTATATTTTGGTAGGAGGCGAGTTATGAATTGTGATGTTTGTTCGGATTTGGTTTTGTTATGTTTCTGTCGGATGGTTATTAGCTCGGATATTTTATTATTATTATATTATTATATTATTATTAGTTTTAAACACGGTAAAATATTAATACGAATAATTAACTATGAAAGTAATTAATTAATTTAGATGACGGACTTGTATCCTTTGATGATCTTAATTGATGACTTGTGAACTTGTATGACATATTTTGGATCTTCGGGCTAATGGTTATTTGGACTTATGACCCTTGGTACCGAACGTCTAGGTACGTTAGGCCCTTAAAGATTGCTTAACGTACCTGGAACCGAACTATACGAATGTATCGATAAACCTGAAAGCAACTAATGGACAAGTGAATGCATATACCAATCATATTAATATCTACAATGCTTATATTATTATTTAACGTTTTTATATTTAAAAGAGTCGATGACTCGGAAAGCTATAAAACGGGCAGGTCATGCCGAAATTTACTAAAATTAATATTATCTTTACCGTATATTTACAAATATAATTCTTGATATATTTGGGAAATGGGTATACGAGACTATTAGAATTTGTCTTTATCTATTCGTTGTCTCTTATTCTTTCTTGTCTTCCTTTCTTTGACGAGTATCTTCGAAGTCTTCTGTTTTCTCATATGTATTTAAGTTCGCCGACCTGTCTTTTCTATCTTTCTTACCACACGAGACACTTTTGGAAAATGTTTTCTTTCAAAAGCCATCATCTTTTTAAAACTTCATTCAAGCATTAACTATTAAAGGTTCGAGTACTATTGCTGCAGTTATGATATTTATATGATTAGGTTGTGCTGAGATTGTCTGCTGTGAGGCGTATTTGTTTGGTTGACATATATATCTCGCTTACCGCTTGTTGAAGGTGTATTCAGTAGCCCACTTTTTATCTTTAAAGTTATAAACCCATGGGGTGAGATACATGCTTAAATGTTTCTGAGCACATAGTGATTTGGTATCTTCCGATGTATTGCTTCCTGACGGATGGCTAAGTAAGCTCTGCCTTGCCAGCAAGCCCTCAGATCATGAACCATTAACTCACCTTGCGATGGAACCGAATATAGGGATATAGCGCTATAGAATTGACCCCCCACTCCTGTTGCTAGATAGGCAAATTTGTGGTAGACTATATTCATTTGTCGAGTAAATGGCAAGTGCGTCGACCTTGAGGCGATTTTAACTATGCAATTCGCGGTTATATTGATATTTATGTGGTAACGTATTGCGTGTCATGAAGCTTGCACTCAACAAGGTTATATGCACCAGGATGCCTTAACATTGGTTGTATACTTGATACCCGATATTACATATGTTGCTCATAGTCTTATGATTATAACCTTGTGCTTCAACTTTATATTTAAACCTATGGATTACACTCAAACCTTTGGTTGATTTTAAGCATTATTTTCGGTAATGATGTTAGCTGGCATGATAATAATGGGCGTGAGGGTGGCACTGGCTTGGAGGGGCATCTGTCACGCAGCTTAACTACTTTACTACCCACCTAGGTTCTCGATGTGCATTCGTAAAACCTTTTGTGTCTTTTACATTTCCGCTGCTATACTTTGTTTATTTTTCCGCTGCAAACTCTATTTACTTTTCCGCTGCAACTTTGACTAAAGAGTACTTGTACTCTAAATGGTTTATAAATCGAATGATATGTTTTGGTCACATTTTAAACGTCCCGAGTTGTGGTCGTTTACTATAAATGTGCCTGGTTTCTATCTTCGTAATACCCCCAGCACGATAGCTGCCATATTTGAGTTGGGGGTGTTACATACTTGCTTTCCATAAAACATAAAAATACAAAAAGAATCTTCCTTCCACCCTTAGACCTATTAGAGTAGCTTTTCTATCCTAACGAACACTATTCCCTGTGAGAGAACGATCAATCCCCCGTACTTACCACTATCCTATACTACATCGGTCAGGTACACTACCTGGTGGGGTTGTAAGCCTCTTGAGATCCCTCGAGAGGTAAAACCTGTTGTAAGGTTACAAAACCACGCATCAAATACCCAGAAACCTCCGTGTTTAGATTCACAATATCTTCAACTTCAAAATGTCATTAACGATTTGAAATACGAAAATGATTGTTTTCAAGCAGAAAACTCTAAAATCAAACAACATTACAAAGAGTTACATGATTCGATGAAGATCATGCGTGATAAAAACAATGAAAAGATAACTTCTTTGCTTAAAGAAAATGAGAATCTAAAGACTCAGGTGAAAGGGAAAACAAAAAGAACTTATGCTGATGCCATTAATATTCCTCTTCCCTTTAGGAATAATGCGTTTGTTCACAGTGAGTACCTTAGGTATCTCAAGGATTGCCTAGATATCCTCTGCGAAACTATTGAAGAGGTTAGAATAGTGAGTCCTGCGGACATTGGCATCCGTGACGTGTATTATCTCACCAGCAGATCATATGAGCTCTTAGATTATGCCATTGGTACATGTCCTAAAGCTGTTTGCATGCGTGATAAGTCTAATGATTTTTCCTCTAAGGTTAAGAAAAAGCATGTTGCCCTTAAAGTGCCCATAACATCACCAATACAAAACACATCAGATACCAGAAATCATACAGCAGTGTCTCACTCTAATGTTCCCATCANATTGGTACATGTCCTAAAGCTGTTTGCATGCGTGATAAGTCTAATGATTTTTCCTCTAAGGTTAAGAACAAGCATGTTGCCCTTAAAGTGCCCATAACATCACCAATACAAAACACATCAGATACCAGAAATCATACAGCAGTGTCTCACTCTAATGTTCCCATCATTAATTCTACAGGAGTAAAAGCTGTCACTAATGCTAGCGGGTCAAAGCCTAGTTTCAATACAAGGAATGATAGGACATCGCCAGCTAAAAGTGCTCAAGGAAAGAAAGTAGAAGACCATATTAGGAACAATAAGACTGATCTGAACATTGAGAATCGTGTTGATTCTAGTATTAGCACTAGGCGTAGTGTAATTAATTCAAATTCTAAAACCAGTTGTGAGATCTGTAATAACTATTTAAATTTTGGTAATCATGATGTGTGTGTTAAGACATGATTGTATGCTTCTAAAGTATCCCCTGGTTGTCATACTGTCTATTATAATCGTGTAAAACATGTTTGGAAAGCAACAGGAAGGAAGTTTACTAATGTTGGCTATCATTGGAGACCCACCGGAAGAATAGTGTCTATAGGAAGTCATTCCCCCTTTGCCAAACAGTCTAATCCTAAGTTTCCCAACAATAGGATTTGGAAGAATTCTGGTAGAACTTTTCCTATAGGAACCCAAGGCGCTAACCATAAGTCTAGTTCTCCAGCATGTCATGTTAAGACTAAGGACACTATTAATTCATCCTATTCTGTTGTATGTGCTAACCAATCGGAACCAACTTTTGGTTGGGGATCCAAGTTTGTCCGTTATCCATATCTGTCTGATTTCAAATGCAGTCGTACAAATCGCCCTGTGGTATTTGGACTCAGGCTGCTCAAAACATATGACGGGGGATCGCTCGCGGCTCAGAAATTTCGTAAAAAAGTTTATCGGGACTTTTAGATTCGGGAATGATCATTTTGGTGCAATAATGGGTTATGGAGATTATGTGGTTGGTGACAGCGTTATCTCTAGGGTATATTATGTAGAAGGTCTTGGGCACAATCTATTCTCCGTAGGTCAATTTTGTGACTCAGATCTAGAAGTTGCCTTCAGAAAACACTCTTGTCATGTTAGAAGATTGGATGGTATGGTGTCACAATTCCCAATTTCAGGTCATTTTCATATCATTTATTCGAATCACTATTCATCATTTCACGTAAACTAGGTTTACGGATATTCATTTGACGAAACCGGGCAGGTTAAGTCACATTATCATGAGATATCATTCATTATACATTTCATAGACTAGGGTTAGTCTACATTTCATCACAACATCATTTGCATTCTATTCCACTCGTAGAATATATACAATTTCAAGTTACATATATTTATTTATCTTCAAATAAATATTAACATATGATTATAGTTTTTAATCAATACACCAAACAAATTCCACTAGAGCACTAATATTTTTATATATTAGCTATATTTCCACTAAAGTTTATTAAACTATATATTTTATATTTTGGAAAGTCACCAAATATTAAACCATTATTTATATCTTTATATAACAAAAATTGTACCAACAAAGCAATATCTATCAACACACCCAATGTATACAAAAATTATATTTTATAATTTTTACAACTTTGTTATATCCCGTTTAGTCCCGTTAGAATTTATTTCTAATTAACCCGGTACCCGATAACGCTAAAACTACAAAAACTATACACTAAACGGTACCCCGTAAACAATATTTGGCAAAAAAAAATTACACAAACCCACCACCTCAAATGAGGTGGCCGGTTATGATAAAACCACAAGGACACATGTTCTATTTTTTTTACAACTTGCATGTACACAAAACCACTAAATATAACACATAAACCATTTACCACATTTTTATAGATCAAAATTCTCTTTGTTTCTTCCTTTGTGTGCTCAGCCAGGACAAGAACAACAACAAGAATTGTCAATTTTTCAAGAACAAAGTGATAAACAATCTCTACTAGTGATCTATTACAAGGTTTTGAAATAGAAACCTATAGATTTGTTAGGTTTTTCTAAAACAACTAATCACCACCACTTCAAGTAAGTTTACCAAATTCATTTTCATAATTTTACCAAATTCTTGCAAGGTTCATGTTATTGTTATAATCGATGTACATGCATGTAAAAATTTATACCACCATATTTATATTTTTGTCTTTTTAATCTTAAAAATATATAACAAGTAAACCCATGGAGAAAAGATTGAAAAACAATGTTAGGGAACCCATGGCACCCTAGGAAGGTGCATGGTAGATTAAGGGATGTGTTGATGTTGTTTGTGATGGACTTGGACAATATATAAACTAGGAAATCCATTTTTAACACTATATATATGCTACTGTCCCTATTTGCAAAACGTGGTAAACTCTGTAGGTATTGGCTAATATTGGACCCAAGAATTAGAAAATACATTCAAAGACGAAACCATGGCCGCTTGAATCACTAAAAACGGACTTACGACGAAAAAGATATGCCAAAAACAAATTCTACAACTATAACTAATTTTCTGAAAATAAAGGGTGCTGATGCACGACATTCTTTGGTCAAAACAGGATACTAAACCTTAATATAATGCACCAACTTGTTAAAAATATGTTATTACACTTTCTCACCATTTCTGGGATATAAAGAACGCAAGAAACGGACTTATAACGAATTAGTTATGAATTTTTGAAGGTAATAATTCACTTAAAATACTAACAGCACTTTTACTCGGAAAATATTCTAAGTCTACCCAGAAAACTTGCAAACACCCATGTTTGAAGCCATTTTCCCGTCAATTGACTCAGTTCTGGAGTCGGGACACCAAGGAACAAAAGTTAGTAATCCTGGAGTACTTTTCAAATCAGTTGGCCTTATGTCATTTGGACTTATAACCTGTAAACTATGACCTCTCAAACATTCCTAAAAACTGCCGAGAAATGACAGTTTTGGCCTAAACACCTCACTTCACGACTGTTTATTTCCTAATCTATGCACATACGGGAGAAATGTCAGTGTTAAAACTTTTAGATAATGCAACAAGCTTTCCAGAACCATTGACTATGCTTTCTAATTCTCAGTATACACTATTTTACAACTAGTTTTCCGAGGCCACTTTGGCCGTTTTTAGAAATTGTCAAGTATAATATTTTACGACGAAAACTTGTATTTTCACACTTTATCGCCAAACGACTATCATAAAACATCGTTACACCATACGAACATGTAAAATACATTATGACTTAATACGATAATATAAATTATATTTTCGACGATTATACATGTTTTGAATTAATACGAGTGGTATNTATGCTTTCTAATTCTCAGTATACACTATTTTACAACTAGTTTTCCGAGGCCACTTTGGCCGTTTTTAGAAATTGTCAAGTATAATATTTTACGACGAAAACTTGTATTTTCACACTTTATCGCCAAACGACTATCATAAAACATCATTACACCATACGAACATGTAAAATACATTATGACTTAATACGATAATATAAATTATATTTTCGACGATTATACATGTTTTGAATTAATATGAGTGGTATAAGTGCAAGTGCATACATGAATTCATTTCATAATCTAAATTAGATTACATACATTCATTTTAGATTGCGGCTAGGAGTTGCACCTCATCATTTCAGCTCACTCACTATATCTTGTTCCATTACTTGAGGTGAGTTTTCATAGCCCCGTTTACATTTTATTATTGTTTTCAAATCCCACGGGGGAGAATACATTGCACCATTTTTCATACGAGCCTAAGTATCAAATCCATGTACATTACTTAAGTTACCACATTGCCATGTTTTAAGTCCCCTTTTTATAATCATGAACCGTTAATTGTGAGCTAGCGAAGGTGAGTGGATAGATCTATTGAGGGTGACGCCTCCATCCGCGTTGGAATTACCAACAGTCAAACGGATGCATTTCATTTCATTTTTATCATTATTAGAGTGTCTGGCAAAACACTCTAGAGGGGCTTCTTCATCAGTCTAGCTTCGGGGTCATGAGCTTAAGAGATAATGTACACTTTTATTAATTATGTGACAGTTCGTCATTCACTTATACTTATGGTTATCGTACAACATTCATTTTATAAACCTATGATTTCTCACCAACATTATTGTTGACCGTTTTAGCAATGTATTTTCAGGTAATTAAGACATCTCATGTTGGCATGCATTTTGGACCTACATGGAGTCGTGGAGTTGACGTGTCTCACCTTTTTATTTTCATGCACTTATGTAACGTTTGATCATGTTGAACTAGTTTTCATGAACTTGCAACATTATTTTGGGACCTATTTTGTAAACTCTGAATGTTTTAATGATCAAATGATGTATTTTCAAAATGACACTTTAGGTCGTTAAATATAACCTTGTATGAGATGTCATGTTCGTTACACCCAGGTATTCCATTCCGCTGCCATATAACAGGTATTTTCAGGGTGTGACAGATTGGCATCAGAGCTAAGGTTATAGCGAACTAGGTTGTATCGTGGACCCTAGACTATAACCACATGATGATAGCATCTCATCATTTCATCACAAGTGCATATTCACTTTACATGGTTTTATACCACAATACAGTTCATAGCTCGGGTGCGTAGTCACCTACATTACTTGGGTACTTTGTTTCCTACATCACTTAGGTGTGGATCACCTACATGCATGGCATCACTTGGGTGTTCGATCACCTACATTACATTACACGGGTAACTCTCATTCATTTTACATCTGTTGTGCAATGGGGTGTGAAAACATAGGTTACAAGTCTTGTATGGGCGGGACTTGCAACTGAATGGTTTGACATTGCCTTTGCTGTCTAAACATTTTCTCAAGGAGTTTTGGACATATTATGAGTATAACTGAGCTAAGTATTGCAAAATTCATTAAACCTCGGTAGGATATAGACTGATCACCTATATTCGACCAGGGACAGTGGGACATGGACTGATCACCTATGTGTGACTCAAAGGTGAATTTTGGAATATTGAGAGCAGTTATGTTAGGATTATGTTCGGGTCGAGTCTTACAAAATTTCTGAAACGCCAAAATTCATATGAATGCATAAGCACTACATCTCATGAACATACACATATATACACAGTACACTTACATCATGGTACCCTCATTCATCACAGTCTCACTAAGTCACAATTACCATTGAGCCGTGTTCTTATTCACCTACCTTATCAATAATTCTTCAGACTTAGACACGTAGGATGCCTTTCCATCTACCAATGAACCTATGCCAACTATTCCTCGATATTCTTGGAGTATTCACCGTCATCGGGCGATGACTTCCATTGTAACTTCACAAGAGACCAATTCAGAGGAGACAATCAGTTATGACACTGAGACATTCGAGTCTCAGCAGGCTACCTTACATTCTCACTATCACCATCATTTACTATTCTCTAGTCTCACTACTCACTAAATTCATAAGTGGATATTACCAATGACTTTCCTAGAAAGACTTTACATGCCATCTTTGAGAAGAATTCCTTGACACATTAAGATCATTCGAAACTCAACAGGAATCATGAGATATCACAATTATTACTGACCTAGTTGTCAAGATTCTATCATCTCGAAAGTACTAGCCTACCCGAATTACAAGATTCGTTTCGATACAAATGCTCACTAAGCAACACTATAAAGATGAATCCAGCCTTCTAAACCGGACTATAGAACCTTCAAGTGAACATGATCTCACCAATAGGCATTATCCAAATTAGATGTTAGACATCAACGCATACATGTAGACATACCCACCCGATTATTTCATCATTTTTAATGTCTACACTTTTCAATGAACTTCCTCCAAACTACAATTATACAAATCATACATCTTGTAAGAAATATTTTTCTAAGACACTTATCGCTTTGACAAGCAATTCCTTTTGGTCAATCTTTTATAAAACTTGTGACATTAAAATATTGTTTAAAAAAAAAAAAAAAATCTTTGGTAAACAATCCTACTCACATCATGCATGAAAACATTTCTATCTTGTACAACTACCAAGTTTTGTAATCATCAAGAAATTATTTCTTAGAAAGTCATTTGCTTAAAGTTTTAAATTCATTTATTCGGATACAGATTATGAACAAAACACTCAATCTCGAAACAAACTTTGAAAATCAATCACTATGCTACATCACTTATACATATAAGGGTTTTGTAATTGATGACATAGAACATGGAAATATCTTAGTAATGGAGACTAAGCACCTTAGGTGGAGGAAGACTTAATTCATAACATTCACGATACCTATTCGGCAATCATTTTAAGGTTTTCTTTGGAATCCCAACTAGGTATAAGCATCACCTATCACCTTCAGACCAATGGTCAGAACGAGAGAACGATTCCAACATAGGGAGATATGCTTAGATCAGGTATGATTGACTTTGGAAATTGTTGGACTAACCATTTGCCATAAACCGAATTCATTTACAACAATAGTTATCACATGAACATAAGGATCACACCATTTGAGAGCACTTTATGGTCGAAGTGCTAATCACTTATTGACGGACCGAAATCGAAAAAAGCCCAATTCACTAGTCCAACACATATTCATGAAACAAGCAAGAAGTGATTATTCGATGAATTACTCATCTTTCAATAGAAGAAATCCAACTCAATGACAAACTTGAACCTTGTGGAAGAACCAGTAGAAACCATGGACTGTAAGGTCAGACAATGAAACAGAGTCAAATTCTATCATGAAAATTCGCGGGAATTCCCGAAGAAGTCCCGGGTATACATGGGTACGGGAAGACCAAAAACGACTCAATTATCCACATCATTTCACCAATACCACTCCAGAGACCAACATGAACTGAATTCAGGACTGAATTCCTGTTAGGAGGGAAGAATGTCACAATTCCCAATTTCAGGTCATTTTCATATCATTATTCGAATCACTATTCATCATTTCACGTAAACTAGGTTTACGGATATTCATTTGACGAAACCGGGCAGGTTAAGTCACATTATCATGAGATATCATTCATTATACATTTCATAGACTAGGGTTAGTCTACATTTCATCACAACATCATTTGCATTCTATTCCACTCATAGAATATATACAATTTCAAGTTACATATATTTATTTATCGTCAAATAAATATTAACATATGATTATAGTTTTTAATCAATACACCAAACAAATTCCACTAGAGCACTAATATTTTTATATATTAGTTATATTTCCACTAAAGTTTATTAAACTATATATTTTATATTTTGGAAAGTTACCAAATATTAAACCATTATTTATATCTTTATATAACAAAAATTGTACCAACAAAGCAATATCTATCAAAACACCAAATGTATACAAAAATTATATTTTATAATTTTTACAACTTTGTTATATCCCGTTTAGTCCCGTTAGAATTTATTTCTAATTAACCCGGTACCCGATAACGCTAAAAATACAAAAACTATACACTAAACGGTACCCCGTAAACAATATTTGGCAAAAAAAAATTACACAAACCCACCACCTCAAGTGAGGTGGCCGGTTATGATAAAACCACAAGGACACATGTCCTATTCTTTTTTACAACTTGCATGTATACAAAACCACTAAATCTAACACATAAACCATTTACCACATTTTTATAGATCAAAATTCTCTTTGTTTCTTCCTTTGTGTGCTCAGCCAAGACAAGAACAGCAACAAGAATTGTCAATTTTTCAAGAACAAAGTGATAAACAATCTCTACTAGTGATCTATTACAAGGTTTTGAAATAGAAACCTATAGATTTGTTAGGTTTTTCTAAAACAACTAATCACCACCACTTCAAGTAAGTTTACCAAATTCATTTTCATAATTTTACCAAATTCTTGCAAGGTTCATGTTATTGTTATAATAGATGTACATGCATGTAAAAATCTATACCACCATATTTATATTTTTGTATCTTTTTAATCTTAAAAATATATAACAAGTAAACCCATGGAGAAAAGATTGAAAAACAATGTTAGGGAACCCATGGCACCCTAGGAAGGTGCATGGTAGATTAAGGGATGTGTTGATGTTGTTGGTGATGGACTTGGACAATATATAAACTAGGAAAACCATTTTTAACACTATATATATGCTACTGTCCCTATTAGCAAAATGTGGTAAACTCAGTAGGTTTTGGCTAATATTGGACCCAAGAATTAGAAAATACATTCAAAGACGAAACCATGGCCGCTTGAATCACTAAAAACGGACTTACGACGAAAAAGATATGCCAAAAACAAATTCTACAACTATAACTAATTTTCTGAAAATAAAGGGTGCTGATGCACGACTTTCTTTGGTCAAAACAGGACACTAAACCTTAATATAATGCACCAACATGTTAAAAATATGTTATTACACTTTCTCACCATTTCTGGGATATAAAGAACGCAAGAAACGGACTTATAACGAATTAGTTATGAATTTTTGAAGATAATAATTCACTTAAAATACTAACAGCACTTTTACTCAGAAAATATTTTCAGTCTGCGCAGAAAACTTGCAAACACCCATGTTTGAAGCCATTTTCCCGTCAATTGAATCAGTTCTGGAGTCAGGACAGTAAGGAAAAAAAGTTAGTAATCCTGGAGTACTTTTCAAATCAGTTGGCCATGTCATTTGGACTTATAACCTGTAAACTATGACCTCTCAAACATTCCTAAAAACTGCCCAGAAATGGCAGTTTTGGCCTAAACACCTCACTTCACGACTGTTTATTTCCTAATCTATGCACATACGGGAAAAATGTCAGTGTTAAAACTTTTAGATAATGCAACAAGCTTTCCAGAACCATTGAGTTTGCTTTCTAATTCTCAGTATACACTATTTTACAACTAGTTTTCCGAGGCCACTTTGGCCGTTTTTAAAAATTGTCAAGTATAATATTTTACGACGAAAACTTGTATTTTCACACTTTATCGCCAAACGACTATCATAAAACATCGTTACACCATACGAACATGTAAAATACATTATGACTTAATACGATAATATAAATTATATTTTCGACGATTATACATGTTTTGAATTAAAACGAGTGGTATAAGTGCAAGTGCATACATGAATTCATTTCATAATCTAAATTAGATTACATACATTCATTTTAGGTTGCGGCTAACGTGCCGATGCATACGGGCTGTATAATTGTCTTACATAAGGATAGCTGTTCATAATTTTGCTTTAGTTTTTAGCAAATCTCATATAAGGACATAGTTAGACTAAGACACTAATCTTAAACATAGTATATATCTCTATTTTTTTACCAATTGTTTATAGATCAAAATTCTCTCTTTGTTTCTTCCTTTGTGTGCTCAGCCAAGACAAGAACAGCAACAAGAATTGTCAATTTTTCAAGAACAAAGTGATAAACAATCTCTACTATGATCTATTACAAGGTTTTGAAATAGAACCCTATAGATTTGTTAGGTTTTCTAAAAAACTAATCACACACCACTTCAAGTAAGGTTTACCAAATTCATTTTCATAATTTTACCAAATTCTTGCAAGGTTCATGTTATTGTTATAAATAGATGTAACATGCATGTAAAAATCTATACACCATATTTATATTTTTTGTCTTTTTAATCTTAAAAATATATAACAAGTAAACCCATGGAGAAAAGATTGAAAAACAATGTTAGGGAACCCATGCACCCTAGGAAGGTGCATGGTAGATTAAGGGATGTGTTGATGTGTTGGTGATGGACTTGGACAATATATAAACTAAGGAAAACCATTTTTAACACTATATATATGCTACTGTCCCTATTAGCAAAATGTGGTAAACTCAAGTAGGTTTTGGCTAATATTGGACCCAAGAATTAGAAAATACATTCAAAGACGAACCATGGCCGCTTGAATCATAAAAACGGACTTAACGACGAAAAAGATATGCAAAAACCAAATTCTACAACTAATAACTAATTTTCTGAAAATCAAGGGTGCTGATGCACGACTTTCTTTGGTCAAAACAGGACAACTAAACCTTAATATAATGCACCAACATGTTAAAATATGTTATTACACTTTCTCACCATTTCTGGGATATAAAGAACGCAAGAAAACGGACTTATAGACGAATTAGTTATGAATTTTTGAAGATAATAATTCACTTAACAAATACTAACAGCCATTTTACTCCGGAAAATATTCCTCAGTCTGCGCCAGAAAACTTGCAAACACCCATGTTGAAGCCATTTTCCCGTCAATATGAATCAGTTCTGGAGTCAGGACAGTAAGGAACAAAAGTTAGTAATCCTGGAGTACTTTTCAAATCAGTTGCCATGTCATTTGGACTAATAACCTGTAAACTATGACCTCTCAAACATTCCTAAAAACTGAGTTCACCACGACTGATTTTGTATACTACCTGAGGAGCTCCGCTGTTTACTTTAGATAAATGCACAAGTCAAGAACATTGATTTGTCTAAATTTCATATAACACTGATTTTAACATAGTTTTCGAGGCACTTTGCCGTTAAAATTGTCAGTATAAATATTCGACGAACAAAACAAAAAAAAAAAAAAAAAAAAAAAAGAAAAAAAAAAAAAAAAACTCCACCTCAAGTAATGGAAAAGATATAGTGAGTGAAGCTGAAATGATGAGGTGCAACTC
>LBNU01009693.1:56519-98530 GCA_014162995.1 Artemisia annua
TTACAAAACAAAGATGCTATTACCATACCTATGTTTTGATTGATCTGAGCATTGTCATTGTTAGCAGTCATTTAGATGTTACTGAAAAATAAAATATGCATGCAACGAATAAAAGAAGTTGTGATAATGTGTATGGGAAGTTGGAATGAAATCACCTTGACATGTATTTAACCAAAAAAATTGGAATACAAAGGGTCAAAAATTAATTAGTATTTTAATTTAGGAATTATGTATCTTCTTAAAAAATACGTACAGATAATGTTGGAAATTAGCATTATAAATTTTTAATAAGAATATTATAAATATATCAGTTAATATTGATAAATACAAAATTAAGGTCTAAAATTAATTTGAAATTTAATTTAGGATACATATATCTTTACAAAAAAATAGTAACATATATATAATCTTCTAAAATATATGTTTAAATTATATGAGGATCACGATTTTGTAACTTTTTAATGAACAATATTTTTGGATATGTTTAAATTATATGAGGATTACAATTTTGTAACTTTTTAGTGAACATTATTTTTGGATGTAATCTTCATAAGTGGCCAAACAACACACCAAAAAAAATAATAATAAGAAAAATAAATGAATAAATAAAACATAACATAACCATTGAGCTTTTATTCATGATTATGTTAATTAATCAATTAAATCCATTTACAAAATAGTTGTTTCATCATTGAAAATAAATAAATACCGTTTATGATTAATATTAATGTAAAATAAAATAAAAAAAGCATACAAAACATTTTTTTGTTTTAAAATTTAACAATTCCATTATTCAAGATTATAGTCATAGGTTCGTTGACATACTGAGCAGTAACAATGATCATATTCATATTCATCTTCTAAAGCTACACAATGTTCCCATTCCCATTTATCCCACTACTCTTTTTCTTTCTTAACTTCGAGTATGTGAACATCCAATTTTGTATTCTTTGCGTTTGTTTTCAAATCTTTAACATTCAGCAATTCAACACTAGAAATAGATCCTTTTTGGTATCGTTTAGTTTCAATTTAGTACTTGTAGCATCGACTTTGAACGCTGACTTAATAGTTGAAGGTTCATTTGTTGAATCCTGTAACATTTTGCCAAAGAAAATAAATATAACGAATATATTTTTGACTAAAATTTATCAGTGGCTATTGATGTTTAAAAGTATTGATGCGTATAGTCCGCACTCGGGTCACGAAACCGACCAATGGACATTACTAATGCCCAAGCTCATCACGCGCGGGCTATCATAATAATGATTTGGGCTATTATAATAACGATTTGAGCTCACGAAAGCCCAAACTCAAATATATTATTTATGGTCTTGATAATGATCTTCTATTTATTGGATAAAGATCAATATACCGTATAAGGCGAGATACGCCGAAGAGTAAGGAACACGAAACCAACAAGGATTTCGTGCCTATATAAAGAATATCACGGCTCTCATTGAGGTATCATCTAAAAACCCTAACTCTTCACTATAACCATAAAACCGATTACTTACTCTCACGCCAGAGGATAATCGTGGGAGACAATCCCACGATAAGCCTAACGGTGTTGTTTGCTTTCTTAGTGCGCAGGTCTCAAGCAGTAATATTCAATTGGTACGAGAACAGGAGTCCAAATAAGGAACGCCGAACTTTTGTATCTACAAGTGGCGCCATCCGTGGGACCCTACACTAAGAACTAGAATGACGAAGCACAGAAACGTAAATCAGCGGACTCCGCAGATGAAGAAAACACATGGTGACCCACAGGGGAAGAAGCACTCAAGTGATTCAACCTCTAAGCAGGCCTCTGGGACAACCAGTGCGCCCAGGCATCAAGGATCAGGCCCAAATATGATCTTTCCAACAGTAGAATTACCTATAGGGACTACCAGGCCACTACGACAACGTCTAGCGCGGAAGATCCACAGCGCACTCTTTTCACCACTCCCCATCAAACAGTGCCAGACCCCACTGAGCCACCATGTGCGCCTAATCGAGATAGGGGTCCTGATGTGAAAACAGATATCCTCGCGCTAGAAGGAGTCGCGCCTGAACTAGCGCCAAGTGATTTCGTGTCTCAAAACTACGAAGCCTAGGCGGCCCTTATGCAAGAGGAAGCGAAAAGAAGGTCAAGTCAGAGCCTGCAAGCCCGGCTCAATTTTGACCCTGAGTATGAAATATCCCCACCGCGCCACCGAAAGGAGAGGCGCGAGAAGGATAGCCGCCGACTCCCAGTGTTCACTAGGGTCGGAAAGAAAGTTGTGGATGATGAAGCTGCTGACCTGCAATACCTGGAGGAGTATGAAGTTGACGGTAGGCGTACCAATGTCAACGCTAGGCTTGGTAGTCGCAGGGTTCAGGATAGACCTTGGCGACATCACTCACCAAGCGAAAGCCCTCCAAGGTTCAGCAGTCGAAGAATTCATGATAGACTTCGGCGACAACACTCACCAAGCGAAAGCCCTCCAAGGTTCAGCAGTCGAAGAGTTCATGATAGACTTGGGCGACAGCACTCCCCAAGCGAAAGCCCTTCAAGCTCGGATTCCGAGGACAGTCGGCGCAAACGCCGCAAAAGGGTAAGCTCATCCTCAAGTGACTCCTCGGACAACGAGGACAAAGAAACAGAACACTGGAAGTCCAAGAGAAGATATCTCAATAGAGAGGACGACGAAGACATGTCCCGTCCCTGGCACCGCCAAAAGATTGACGCATTCACTCGGCGCATCAGCGATTTCTCAGAAGATAAAAGGAGGCGCATGACCGCCAATGTTAAAACTTATGATGGGACGGGTGATCCTGATGACCACCTAAAAATTTTCGAATCAGCTGCCACTATCCAAAATTGGCCACAACCCGTGTAGTGCCACATGTTTAATTCTACATTGGTAGGGAATGCGCGAACCTGGTTTAGTAAGCTGCCACGAAGAAGCATAGACGGGTTTGAAGAGTTGTGAAAGGCGTTTCGCTTGAACTTTACTCAAAGGAAGAAGCGCGCCAAGAACCCTGTCGAACTGGCTAGGGTAAAACAACGCCAAGGGGAATCCACAAGCGCTTATGTGGAGCGCTATAAGGACGAATGCATACACATTAAGGCATGCCCCGAAATACTAAAGATCCCAGGGTTTATGAATGGAATCAATAACCCAGAACTTATCAGAAGGTTAAATGATAAAGTTCCCCAAACCTTTGATAAACTGATGAAGCACACGAGGTCCTTTATCCAAGGGGAAGCAGCCGCTGCGGATAGCAAGAAAGGTTACTCAAATTATAGGTCACAAGAAGAACCCAGGAGACAATCCAATGACCAGAGTAGCAACCGCAGCAAAAGCTACCACAGTTAGGGGAGCGGACGAGATAATGACAAATACACTCCACTAACGAAGACTCCAAGGGAGATATTTGTGACAAAAGGTGCGAACTTCCCGAAACCTCCACCAATGCGAACATCAGAGGATCGGCGCATAGGAAACGGGTACTGCGAATATCCTGGACAAAAGGGCCACACCACCAACGAATGTGTCCAATTGCGCCAACTAGTTGATAAATTAGTGAAAGAAGGCAAATTGGATCACCTCGTCAAGAATATCAAGGAGGGAAAAGACAAACAGAAGAATGGGAGCAAGAAAGAGACACATAAGGACAAGGCTGACACCATCTACATGATACAATCATGGCAACGAAAGACTAGGCAAAAGGTCAGCCAAAAGTTTTCTTATGGAAACGAAATCTCTTTCCCCACTCTGGCTGCAGACAACGCAGTAGTGGAACCGCTCACCATCGAGATAAATACGGGAGGTCATGATGTCCACCGCATGTATGTTGATGGAGGAGCATCCGCAGACATCATGTATGAGCATTGCTTCAAAAGGCTGCGACCTGAGATACGAAGTTAGTTAATTCCGGCCACGACGTCGCTGACCGGCTTCACAGGAGAAAAGATATGACCCATGGGGACGATTACTTGTGGTCGTTGGTGATAAGCAACACTCCACGGCTGCCTGGATGAATTTTAGGGTAATCAGATCTCCTTCGCCATACAATGGCATTATTGGAAGACCAGGGATATTAGCCATGTGCGCGGTACCATCCACAGCACATGGGATGCTTAAATTCCCAGTGGAAGGCGGCATTGTTACCCTCTACAATACCGTAGTACCACCTAGGGAGTGTAACACGATCACGAGTGAGACGACATACACTCCAGAATAGCGCACAGCTAATGTATCAAACCTGAAGGTCGCAATCCATCCAGATTACCCGGAGCAAGAAATAACGATCGGGGGATCGCTGTCTGACAAAGGCAGAGCAGCAGTTTGCGCACTCTTGCAAAGGAGTCTGNACCATCCACAGCACATGGGATGCTTAAATTCCCAGTGGAAGGCGGCATTGTTACCCTCTACAATACCGTAGTACCAACTAAGGAGTGTAACACGATCACGAGTGAGACAGCACACACTCCAGAACAGCGCACAACTAAAGTATCAAACCTGAAGGTCGCAATCCATCCAGATTACCCGGAGCAAAAAATAACGATCGGGGGATCGCTGTCTGATAAAGGCAGAGCAGCCGTGTGCGCACTCCTGCAAAGGAATCTGGACATTTTCGCATGGGAACCAAAGCACATGACTGGTGTGCCACGATCGATTACAGAACACAAGTTGCAAATCCGACAAGGATATTCCCCGGTGCGGCAGAAAAAGTGCGGTCAAGATCCAGAGCGCGCAAAAGCCATTCTCGAGGAAGTACACAAGCTAGTGGACGCAGGGATCATGTGAGAAGTTTATTACCATGACTGGCTCTCCAATCCAGTGATGGTCAAGAAGAGTGATGGCAGTTGGAGGATGTGCGTGGACTTCACGGACCTCAACAAAGCATGTCTACAGGACTGCTACCCACTACCAGAGATAGACTGGAAGGTGGAATCTCTATGCGGATACCCCTTTAAGTGCTTTTTAGACGCATACAAAGGGTACCACCAAATTCAAATGGCTAAAGAAGATGAGGAAAAAACGGCCTTCCACACAAGCCAAAGTGTCTATTGTTATACAAAGATGCCTTTTGGATTAAAGAACGCGGGCGCCACCTACCAATGATTGGTAGATAATGCATTTGAAAAGCAGGTGGGCCGCAACCTGGAGGTCTATGTTGACGACCTTGTCATTTAAAAGCCATACTGAAGACGAGTTGGTGCGCGACATTGATGTAACGTTTAGAACACTGGGAAAGATCAACAGAAGGCATGTTCCTCGGATACTTGATAGAGCCTGATGGCATTAAGCCATGCCCAGCGAAAACAAAGGCTGTCATCCAACTCCCTTCACCACGCACATTGAAAGAAGTCCAGTCCCTGAATGGAAAACTAGCCGGGTTGAATAGATTCCTATCCAAATCAGCGGATAAGTCACTTCCTCTCTTTAAAACACTCACAAAATATACAAACAAGGGAGACTTTCGTTGGACTGTGGAAGCGGAAGAAGCTTTTCAATAGCTTAAGCAACACATAGCAGCACTTCCCACACTAGNTCCCTTCACCACGCACATTGAAAGAAGTCCAGTCCCTGAATGGAAAACTAGCCGGGTTGAATAGATTCCTATCCAAATCAGCGGATAAGTCACTTCCTCTCTTTAAAACACTCACAAAATATACAAACAAGGGAGACTTTCGTTGGACTGTGGAAGCGGAAGAAGCTTTTCAATAGCTTAAGCAACACATAGCAGCACTTCCCACACTAGTCGCACCCCGACCAGGGGAAGAGTTGATCATGTACCTGTCTGCAACTCATGGAGCAGTCAGCGCGGTGCTATTAACAGATAGAAACTCCGTACAAACACTAGTATAGTTTGTAAGCAAAGCACTCAAGAAGACAAAGATTAATTATACCGCGATAAAAAAGCTGGTCCTGGCTTTAGTATTCGCAGCTAAAAGATTGCGCAGATACTTTCAAGCACACCCGATAGCACTGATCACGGACCAACCTATTAAGCAAGTTATCTCCAAACCCGACGCATCGGGAAGATTAAAAAAATGGAGCGTGTTGCTAGGTGAACATAATATCTCTTATAGACCACACATTGCGATTAAGGGACAGATACTGGCAGATTTCATCATTGAGAAACCAGATACTGATGCTCCGGCATCAAGCAGCAAGGTAGAAGATCCTATTTACAGATGGATCTTCATGCGTGGATGGGTCGGGCGCAGGCCTTATCCTCACCAACCCAGAAGGAATGGAATTCACCTATGCAATGCGTTTTAAATTCACAGCCACGAACAACAAGGCAGAATATGAAGCCCTAATCGCTGGATTACGCATTGCAACTTGAATGGGTGTACGCAACCTAGAGGCGAATGTGGATTCCCGACTAGTAGCCAACCATGTGTTAGGTGAATATGTGGTTAAAGAGTATAACATGATCCAATACCTCGACAAGACCAAGTCATTAATCCAGGGGTTTGACAGGTTTACCATTAAACAAGTTCCTAGAGGGGAAAACAAAAAGGCGGATGCGCTAAGCAAGATTGCATCTACAAGCTTTGCGCACCTATCAAAACAGGTATTGGTGGAAATCCTCAAGAACAAATCCATCTCGGAGATGGAGATATCCACGGTGATAGAAGAGCAGGATCCTACGTGGATGACACCTATCATCGAATTTATAAGCAAGGGTATATTACCCCAGGAGCAGAAGGACACGCTCGACAGATACGGCGCACAGCGCAGCTTTTCGAACTTCGAAACGCTATCCTATATCGGCGCTCATTTTTACAACCATGGCTTCGGTGCGTTGGACCTCTCCATGCAGATTACGTACTCTGAGAAATCCACGCCGGTTCATGTAGCATGCATTTGGGACCACGGTCTGTCGTAGCACGAGCCTTGCAGTCAGGATACTACTGGCCCACTATGCATCGCGATGTGCGGGATATGATAAGAAAATGTAGCGACTGCCAAGTTCACAGACCCATCCCGCGTCAACCACAACAAGAGCTAACGCCTATTACCTCGCCATGGCCATTGTATAAGTGGGGTATTGACATTGCGGGCCCCTTCCCTCTTGCAGCAGGGGGACTGAAATTTCTTATTGTGGCCATAGATTACTTCACTAAGTGGATTGAGGCAAAAGCAGTGGTGACAATTACAGGTAATCAAGTTAAACGATTTGTTTGGGAAAATATCGTATGCCGCTTTGGATTACCTAGGAAAATCATCTCAGACAACGGAAAACAATTCCGCGACAACCCGTTCAAAGACTGGTACGAGAAACTGAATATCACACAACACTTCGCATCGGTCAAACACCCACAAACCAATGGTTTGGTTGAGCGCGCAAATCTCAGCCTGGGCAAAGGAATTAAAGCGCGCCTAGACAGACACAAAGGACGATGGGTAGAGGAATTGTCACACGTTTTGTAGGCACACCGTACATCAATCAAAGTTAGCACTGGAGATACTCCCTTTTCTCTTGTCTACTGGACAGAAGCGGTCATACCGGCTGAGATTGGGATGCCAACTCTGCGTACAGCGGAAGTTAATGTTGCAACTAATGATGATGAACGTCGTATAGACTTGGACTTATTAGAAGAAAGGCGCGAACGCGCAGCTATATGCGAGGAAAAAGCTAAGTCGAAAATGAAGGGATACTATGATGCTAAAGTACGAAACACCTCTTTCAAACCAGGCGACTTCGTATATCGCGCTAATGATGCAATTCACGCAGATGATACAGGAAAACTTGGACCAAAGTGGGAAGGACCCTNAATGATGATGAACGTCGTATAGACTTGGACTTATTAGAAGAAAGGCGCGAACGCGCAGCTATATGCGAGGAAAAAGCTAAGTCGAAAATGAAGGGATACTATGATGCTAAAGTACGAAACACCTCTTTCAAACCAGGCGACTTCGTATATCGCGCTAATGATGCAATTCACGCAGATGATACAGGAAAACTTGGACCAAAGTGGGAAGGACCCTATGAGGTCATGGAAGCACTAGGGAAAGGCGCGTACAAGCTGCGTGACAAAGATGGCCATGAGCTACAACACACATGGAACATTTGCAATCTCAAGAGATGCTATCTTTAGGAAAGGCTACGGCCCACGTACAGACACCTCCGCACTTTAGTAAGTGCTCAATAAATGTCCGTGTATTTACATTTTGTTTTGTTTAGGCAAATGTCTTTTCTTTTTCAAAAACTTGCAAGAATTAATCAAATATCGCGGTTTCTAGCTAACTCCGCGACACATTTAACTTTATTGCTTACTTCTTATTTATGTCTCAATATTGTTGATTTATCTTTTTGCCTACATGGCGTGCATGCATTTATTAAAACCCACGATGGCAAAAAGGATGAGTAAACCTAATAAATAACTCGTTGAGTAAGGAGGTTGCAAACCCATCAACATTGGATCACGTATCCTTGTTAAACACCTTACTCTCAAGACGTTGGAGTAAGTTCAATGCGCATCCCATGAAGGATACGCAACAATGCACATTGTGCGCGTTTAACAATTTAGGAGTCAAGACTCTTGGTTCCTTGATATGGTATTTGCAGTACGCTGCAAGTTAACCCATACACTTATGAATTTTATACTCGCATATATATATATATATATTAAGTTATGGACTTCATATATAACTATAAAGGATCTTAGATTCTGCAATCTTTTCCAAGTACGTTCTGATCACAGTTTGACTCTTGGACGTCTTTTATGCAAAGACAAATAAACTAAGTACAAATATGATGATACGAATATGCATACAAACCAACTTCATTTTTATCATAAACTATGAGTTTATACAAGTGATAGATTCAACATACACATATGCAACAAAAAATGTGAATCTATTACAAAGACAGCCTACATACTACGAGAGCGTCTATGCTCTGAACCACCAACTTTGTACGCTGCATCCTCAATTTCCTCAAGCCTCTTCAGCAGACTACTATCTTCAGGTGACACTGTATCTATGCTAACAGGAATCCCATCGGATCTGGGAATATGCGCTGCACCAACACCACAGATTATCGCTTTCCCCTTCACACCCTTCTTTCTTGCGAGTCTTGTGGCATGGGCTTCCAAGGAGGCCTTCAAAGAAATTTCTTTCTTAAGAGCAAAAGGGTTCAGGATGTCGCGTGGACGCGCAAAGATAGGTACCTGTAGCTGCGATTCATCAGGCTTCAAAAAATAGTCAGGATGAGCCTCTGTGTCCTCTGCTGCGTGCCTTGCCAAGGTTAACCCCTCCATAATGACACTTATGGGGTAATCCTGGTCACGCTCCAGTTGAGCATTGTGAGGGAACTCGAATAGCTTCATCCTCTCCATGGCAGCGACAAGCTCAGCATAGGCATCACCATTGTAGCCTGGCACCTCCGCGAGGGGCACCGTCAACATATGGCCCTCGTGCAGCTCCTCTACGGCTTCCGCCTTGCCACGAGCCAAGGCGCATTGCACAACATTCCCAAAAGTTTCAACAACTTCTTAGGACTCTAACATGCTCATAGCAGCCAGGCGAAGACCATGGCTGATTAGCCACCTCCGAATACAACACCATTCCCATCAGACAATAATTTCAAGGGAATTAAATGCGGGAAACATGGAAAATAAATTCAAAAGAAGCAAATGCTACCTGCGCTCAGCAATGGAAGATACCAAATGCGGGTACAACTCCTCATCGTATTCAATGCTAAGCTTGCGCAGTTTACCCTCCTGCTTCTCCAAGGCATCCTCTACAGCTTTGCAGAACTCATCCAATTGTGAGAAGTGTTTGCTCTTGTTCTGCTCCATGTACTTCAACCCCCATAGGCAGGTCTTCTTGTACTGGTCAAAAGCAGCACGCTCGTGGCTCAATTGGGCCAACAATGAAATCCTCTCATCAGCAAGCTTCTTGGAGTGCACATTTGTTGACTCCACTGCAGCATGAGCACTAGCCAACTGTGCCTTCAGTCGTGCAATCTCCTCATCCTTCTGCGCACTGCTGCTCTCTTCACCAGCATACTTAGTCTTGAACCGAGCAACCAATGAAGCCTGGTGCACAGCAGCCAAGCTAAGCTCCTCTATCAGCTACTTCGTAGGAACATCCTCGCATGCCTTCGAAGGCTCCTCCACCTGAGGATGACTCAGCTTAGGTGGCGAGTGCTCAATATGCGCTGCATCACCCCCTGCAGCTTCATCACTACACGCAAAGGACAAGAAGTCAAGGTTATTATATCAACAATATAAACAAAAAAAATAAAAAAATGAATGAATGAGGCATAGGTCTCATTACTTACTTGGGAGAAGGAGTCTTAGCCGTATCCTGCGCAGTGATGGATGGCGACACATCCTCTTCTGATGATGCATCCACAGAAATACGGTGGCGTCTTCGCTTGGAGGTGCCCGCGCCATCATCGACAGAAACCTTCTTGCGCTTTACACCCTGGCCAGCCTCCTTTGACGCATCCACAACCTTGACAATCTCCACTTCTTCCAAAGAATCGCTGTGCGACAGTTCCACCTCTAGGGATTGTTCCCTAGGGATGGGAACACTGCGCACAGGGGTCGCCTCTAAGGTTACTGGAGGAGTACCCTCTGACTCCAGTGCAAGCTCCATCGTGCGCCCCGCAGTGGCCTCCAATATGGGCTCCTCACCTTCTCTTAGGGGACGCACCCCCACAGTCACCTGTTTCGGCCTCGCCAAGTGTACTACTTGAAATAGATCCATCTCTGCGCGACAAGCAACAACAAAGAAAAAAGAGTTACATAAGCTACTATAAGAAAGAGCACTCACACTAATAAGCAAAGGAGAAGGAAGGACAAGCACCCACCCCGGTCATCCTCATCCAAGAAGGTTGGCACTTCGCCAGGAGGCTGGAAGTAGTTGCGACTAATGCCTAGGTGCACCAACAACTCTTCGGGGTAGGCTCTGATCGGAATATGATTGGCATTTATCGTATCCGCGTCAACTATGCTATACGTCCCGGATGGGCACTCGTCCCTTGGTAGCGTTCCTTGGGTATAGAACGCATAATCCCAAGGGAAAAACGTCCTATCAACCCAGAAGAAGTTCTCCCTCCAATCCCTGAGCGCATCTATTTTTTTTGTATAACATTGCAAGCGCCCTGCGCGCTTGGCAACGGAAACCCACCCGTTTGACCACGTCGAGTGGTAAAACGCGTAGAAAAGATGGATGGTGGGGTTAATCGCCATCAGGCAACAATTAACCTCAAAGTTCGTTATTTTAGCTGCACCTATGCAGTGCAGCTGGGAGATGTGGAGGCGATAATAGTTCAGAATGTCACACAAGAATAGCGACATAGGTACACGTTGGTTGGCGAATTCAAAGAAACGCATGTATACCCCTACTTTCCCATCGGGGAAATCCGCTATGGATGCAGTTGCTGCCGGAACTACCGGGTGCAACGCCTCGGGGATGAAATAATCCGAGGTGAACTCACGAAGTTCATCCTCGATTATATTGGATGTAAAGTCAAATAATTGGCGGACCATGATTAGTATACAAATGCGCACGCACTATTACCTTAGTATAGAAGTGATTTCTTGATGGGTGTTTGAAGATTTTAACAATGGTGGAAATGTACTTGTTACTGTGATAATCACAGTGAAAAGGGGGATACCTTTTATATAGGGTTTCCCATAGTCTCGGATGCTTGCTATGTGGATCCCACTAACTTTAATCGTGTGGCTAGGAGATCAAAAGGTAAGATACTTTTTGCACTTTCCACGATTTCCAAGGCAGATTTTTTTGGATTTATTCGGACTAGATCATGGTATATTCTTTTTGGCGGGAAACATTTGGAACTTATCCGCCACGAATGCTGGAGTGTTTTTTCGGCACGACTGATAGTCTAGCATCCGCGGTTGCACCGTGCGCATACTAGACTGGGGGGACATGATGACGTATAGTCCGCACTCGGGTCACGAACCCGACCAATGGACATTACTAATGCCCAAGCCCATCACGTGTGGGCTATCATAATAATGATTTGGGCTATTATAATAACGATTTGGGCTCACGAAAGCCCAAACTTAAATATATTATTTATGGTCTTGATAATGATGTTCTATTTATGGGATAAAGATCAATATACCGTATAAGGCGAGATACGCCGAAGATTAAGGAACACGAAACCAACAAGGATTTCGTGCCTATATAAAGAATATCACGGCTCTCATTGAGGTATCATCTAAAAACCCTAACTCTTCACTATAACCCTAAAACCGATTACTTACTCTCACGCCGGAGGATAATCGTGGGAGACAATCCCACGATAAGCCTAACAGTGTTGTTTGCTTTCTTAGTGCGCAGGTCTCAAGCAGTAATATTCAATTGGTACGAGAACAGGAGTCCAAATAAGGAACGCCCAACTTTTGTATCAACAAGTATAATGTACAATACCCCATTAATATCATCAGATTGTTCTTCTAACTCAATATCAGAGCAAACCGAATCGTAATCCAAAACCTGTACATTGCCATCGTCAACCTATTTTGATTCATGTACAATGATTAGTGTATATAATAATAATAGGGATATAATCAACGGTGTAAAATAATTTATTCAATATTTTAAAGAATACGTTTGGTTTATGTCTCTCTGGCTCTTCATGTTTAGGTCTCTCTGGCTCTTCATGTCTGTGACATGTTTAATTAAGTTTTTTATAAATATATTGTATATCAAACTTTTTAATACGAAATGTAAATACACACATAAACTTACTGCCCCAGTATTTGACATTTTCTAACATGAAAAGAATGTCTATATGACCAATCTCATCACACTTGTTGCCATAATCCTTCCAAATTAAAGAAAAATTGCCCGAAAACGTGCAATCACGGCTTAAACATGTGCATAGAACATTGTATAATAAATATTTGTTTGTATTCGTATATACATTAATTGAATATAAATGCATAAAATCCACTTACTTAGCGTCTTCAAGCACAATCGTCCTACGTATCCTGCGACCGACAGTATTATCTAAATTAACTATTTTTCCAATAGCTACAATTGTACCAATAATATCTGCAAAAAATTTGTTTTTAAAAGACTGTAAATCAAAATATAATTAATGTCAAATGTTCTTTGTAGCTTTTATAAAAATGCATACCTGCACAATCATGTTTGTGGTGTCCATTGCTTGTGTCCAAGATATTTGGGAATGGCTCGTTACCGAAGCTAAGAACGTTGTCATCACTGTAATCTATCCGGGTAACCTTCCTTCCTTTATAAAAACAAATTTTTGAGTGGTTTGGTAACAAAGGCTGCCTCCCAACATTATCCGTCACTCCAAAATTATATATTATGTAACATTGTCTCTCTTGTAAAAGAGGTTCAAATTTAAACATAAGCTCTTTTTCAAAATAAATCTGAATACAGTTCAATTGTTAATACAATTTAAACATTAAAGATAATTATAAATATGTATGAATACAAATAATTATTTACTTAATCAAAACTACCTCTTCATCTTGAAAAGCACAATCTAGGTTGTAAGGGTCATGTTCTTCATTAAACTTGTGTGAACGCCATATGGAGATACATCCTCCTCTTATAGCCATGCTTACATTCATCGGGCTGATATCTTTAATGAGAGACATTGTTCGCTCTCTCGTAACTAAATATTAAAAAAAATAATAATAAACTTATAATTTTGATAACAATTCAAAATAATACATAATATGAAGATTTGTTTATTTAATTTGATTGGTGATCAAAATTATCATATAAATGTGATTTCAAACAGGTTACCATCATTAATTATCTGTGAATCAAAAGATTCTGAAACCTGTGCAAAAATCCTCTTTGATGTTTTCAACCGCTGCATAGTGTTTTTTGCTCGATCATAAACTGCAATCAAAGACAAAACGATTACTTACAATAACATGGATACATTATATAAAAAATAAAACACCTTCTAAAGATCTTGTTTATAAATTAAACAACATAATATAGACAGTATGAATAATATATCAAAAATAATTAATGTAGATATTACCTATTGGCTGTGTAATAACGTTCGAGACATTGTACTCAGATCTTCCACATGGTGTATCACTTTCAAACATGGTTTTGTTGATATTTGCAGATTCAGTTTGGCGATGTGTAACTATTACATAATCATACATGTAAACGTATAAATTATTTTAAGCAAATCATACATACAAACGTCTTCAAACAACACGATACCTAATGAAGGAGTTTTAGACGCTTGCAACTGCTGCGTAGTGTTATTTTCTCGATCATGACCTGTAATCAATGAAGCAACGATTATTTACAATAACATTAACACATTATTTGAAAATAAAATACCTTCTAAAGATCACGTTGCTTGGCCGCTAAAATTAATCAACTTAATCAACATACACAAATGATTACATGAATACAACAGAAAGTGTATCATAAATCGTCAATGAGTTTTTTAGTTTTTTACCATTAGAAAGCCTCATCAAATGTCGTCTTGCCTGCATGGTGTTCAATGAATCTCGAGCTTCTTTTGGTGTTTATGGATGAATGATGGATATGTATATATACTACTGAAAAATTGGGTTACGAATTTGAGAATTGTGATAATCTAAATAACAAAATCAATTCCAAAACTTATCCTATTATAAATCACCAAAAAATATGACAAAAAGTTATTTCTAAACTTATCATGATGTTATGAATTTAAAAAAAAAATAAATAAATAAGTTATTAGATATATTTTAAACCTATTATCCTATTATGAAAATACAAAGTTTAATTAAATAATTAAATCGAATTCAGGTTTAACAAATTAATATTGTGGAACTATATTTAAGAAAAAGATATGTATGATAATTTAAACTGCTCTCTCTCTCACAGCCAATTCACAGACCAATACATCGTGACCTTCTGACAGCCAATTCACAGACAAAATTCAACTTCACACACACAAATACACCTCATCTTCTTCTCGCCGGTTATTAGCAATCATCTCCATCGTCTCTCCATCGTGACCTTCTTAATCTCCGTCATTGACTTCGTTGACTGTGGCGTTGACGATTTAATTGACGTTTTTTGATTCAATCTGATAAAAATTATAAATGTTTAACAATCTTTTGATGATGAATGCGTTCACGATGTAATTGGTACTTATTTTCAACTAATTATTTATTTTTACTGTTTTTAGTGTTTCTAATTTTTATTTTTTATTTATTTTTATGTACTGTAAATGTTAGAACTTGTCATATGTGAAGATGCTATATGATGGTCTATGTAATTGATTGTTTTAGATATGTTGCCGTTTAGTCTCGATTTTAGTTGAAATTAAGCATCTGGTTAGCGTTTTGATTTTAATCTACGGCGTTGGCTGCGGCATCCGGTTAGGAGATATTGATGTTTAATAGGCGATTATTAGTTGAACGATTAGATATGTTGTCTTTTTTCTCCTAGCTTTTATGCTTTTATATTATGCTTTTATGTTCTTATTCGAATACCTTCACATGTGAGGAAATTAGGTATCGAATATCTTCACATGTGAAGAAATTAGGTATCGAATATCTTCACATGTGAAGAAATTGGGTATCGAATATCTTCACATATGAGGAAATTAGGTATCGAATATCTTAACATGTGAGGAAATTAGGTATCGAATATCTTCACATGTGAGGAAATTAGGTATCGAATATCTTCACATGTGAAGAAGTTGGGTATCGAATATCTTCACATGTGAGGAAATTAGGTATCGATTATCTTCACATGTGTAGAAATTGGGTATCGAATACCTTCACATGTGAGGAAATTAGGTATTGAATACCCTCACATGTGAAGAAAGTAGGTATCGAATACCCTCACATGTGAAGAAATGTTCTTATAACTCAGATTCGTGTCGGTGGCTTAAAATAAGGTATTAAAAGCAATGGTTAATCCTGGCTAAGTAAGTTGATAAAGTCTAAATTCATTCATGTGTGCATACTCAAACGTTGCAAGAACATTCACATCTACATCACTTCGATAACCACCGTTTAGAAGCAGGTTAACTGGTCATTACATCTCATGAACATTCACATTTATTCAAAATACATTTACATTACAATATTCTCTTTCATCACAACCTCATTATATCGCAGTTGTCACAATCATTTTTCCTTCTCACCATCACTATCATTTCCCTTCCCCATCCCCATATATAAGGAATTAGATAACACTCTATAGATTCCTATGTCACTCATCATTCATTACTCCCAATATTGATAAGTGGATATTGTCAATGACCTCCCTAGGAAAGACTTTCCATACCATATATGAGGAGGATCCCTCGGTACATTAAGACCATTCAAGACTCAACAGAAATCCCAAGATATCACAAAACCATTCGAACCACTATCACTGGCCTGATCGCCGAATATCTATCATCTAAAAAGTATTGACTTGATCGGATTACAAGATTTGTTATGGTACGAATGCTCACCAAGCAACACTATAGGGATGAATCCAACCTCCTAACCAAGACTATAGAACATTCAATTGAACATCTCCTCACCAATAGACATTATTCAAACATGTTAGCCACCTACGCATTTGTGCAGACATACCTACCCGACTATTTTATCCTCTTAATACTTTCACCTTTAAATGGAGTTTCCTCCAAACAACAGTTATACAAAACATATATCTTGTAAGAAATACTTTTCTGAGGCACTTATTTTGACAAGCAAATTCCTTTTGGTTAATCCCTACAAAACTATTGGACGTTAAGAAATTTTAAACATCCAATCTCCAAACAAACTTTGAAGATCAAACACTATATTACATCACTTATACATTTAGAGTTTGGGGAAAACCTTAGTTACGGAAACTAAGCACCATACGTGGAGAAAGACTCAATTCATGACATTCCTGCGGAGGATCACAACCTTATCCTAATCCATTCATTCCAATAACACCCTTTGACGGACTTAACCTTGTAAGATTTTTCCAAAAGATCCATGATACCTATTCCAATTATTCCTAACAGGGGGATTCAACTCACCTCAAACTTCTTTAAGATTCCTTTGGATCCACACCGCCTATCATCTTCAGACCAATAGTTAGAATTAGAGAACGATTCAAACATAGGGAGATATGCCCAAGTCGGGTGTGATGGATTCTGGAAATGGTTGGGCTAACCATTTGCTAAAAATCGGATTCATTGACAACAATAGCTATCACAAGATCCCAAAGACAGCACCATTTGAGACATAATTCACCAAGAACATGAGAGACAAACCCGAGATACATTGGACCATTAAATATTTCAGATAGTATGGGCCTAGTGGCCTCCAGAATTGAGTTTCCATCAGAGTTCAGCAACACATATATATCCCATCTCACAACTCAAACCTCAAAAAGTGCCTTCCAAATGAACCACTCGTAGCATACTTCATACCATTCCATTAGAAGAAATTCAACTCGTCCATAAGCTTAACTTGGTGGAGAAACCAACAAATCATGGACCGTGAGGTCAAACAGTTGAAACAAAGTCAGATTACTATCATGAAGTTCCCTGAATTCTTGAAGGAATCCCGAGTTCACCTGGGAGCGGGAAGACCAGATGTGACTAAGATATCATCACCTTTTCACCAATACTACTTCAGAGACCAACACAAACTGAACTTCGGGACGAAGTTCCTTTTAGGGGGAAGACTGTGACAACCCGCATTTTCAGGACATTTCTCCAATTTCACTATTCACAGTTACTATTCATCATTTACTATTCACCGATCACTATTCATCATTTTACTATTCATCATTTTCGGAGTCCGTTTGTGATTCTGAGAAGCGTTACTATTCATGTGACACTATTCATCCCGGAAGAAAAACACTATTCATGTTCATCATGCATCATCACGTAAACCTAGTTTACGGGTATTCAAATTCGAGCAACCAGTTGGGTTTAGTTGCGAATTCATTCATCATCAGTGAGAATACATCATGTAAGCTAGAATTAGTCTGCACATCATCAGTAATATCATTGGTAACATCATCAATACATTAGGTCATGCACGGGTTTGTGTGTTTTCAGTTACATATGTTTAAACGTTTAAATAACGTTACCACTCAGTCTTTACTACCAACATATACCTGATACTCCCGTCTATGATCCTAATACATTTTCATACTCATTATAATAATATAAAAGTTATATTATTAATTTACCCGATGTTTTGAGAATTTTTACCGTATCTTCCGGTTTACGTTTAAACTTTCGTCGGTTTTCAATATCTCAACACGACAACTACTTTAACACCCGATTCTCATCAAGAATGTAAATTTATGAAATTTACGACTTATATATATATATATATATATATATATATATATATATATATATATATATATATATATATATATATATATATATATATATATATATATATATATATATATATTTCATTTTGTTCCGGTAAAAATTGATTTTTAGTCAACCCGGTACCCAAAACTTATACATAACCCATTATATACATCAAATACTTACTAAATACATCAAGATACATGAAATTTCACAAATATCTCATCCATATACACCCTAGGTCGACATATTGATTAGGTGTACAAGTATTATACTTAAACTTGACCTTGTATTTACCATATTGCCACCAAGTTCAAGATATTTGAAAGACTTTCTTACACTTATAGATTTATACAAAATAAAAAGCAATAACTCTTCTTCTTCCTCTCTAGTGACCTGCCAAGGATCAAGAACAAGGCAAACATCATAAATTTTTCAAGAAACAAGTATTTACAAGTCATTTACATAACCCTTGTTAGGATTTTGAAATAAAAATCCCAAGGTTTTCATCCTAAATATCATCAAACTCCATACATATCAAGTAAGCTTCAAGTGATATTTTTCATCATCTAATACTTTCATTTAACTAGTAACATGATGTATTTTCAAGATATATTGGTCAAACATGCAAGTTACATATGTTATTTATACCACTTTACAAGTTTTATGATTTTTATGAGTATATATAAAGCCTATGATCATTCCCTTGAAATCCTACAATATTTTGTGAAGTTTAGGACTCCATAACACCCTAAGAAGGTGTATGGTAGATTATGGGTTGTATTGAAGTTGGTTGGAAGGTTTTTGTACAAGTTAGAAACTAGGAAACCAAGTTTTGGCAAAGTTAAAAACCTACTGTCTCATTTTGTAAAATGTGGGAAACTCAGGGGCTTGGGTTTACTTTTGAGCCAAAGATTTAGAAAATACATTCCAAGACGAAACTATGCCTGAAAGTTTAGATAAAAACGAATTTATAACGAAGGAGATATGATTTTCCGAAGTTTAACGACGAAAAGTTATTTTCAGAAAATATACAAGCTGTTTGGAAATTTTTGTTGGACAAAATGAGACTTTTAACGTAACCTAGATAAGCCGAACTACTAAAAATGTGATAGTACATGTTTATACGAAACCGGGGATATAAAGAACATAGAAAACAAGCTTATAACGACCAAGATATACACTTTTGAAACTTGCCGAACTCTATTTATTTTGGCAGCTTCTAATAGCCAAATATTCTAAGTGTTAAACACTATATTTTCAAGTAAAAACAATGAGAGTCGATTTTCTCATCAATCAAAACCCGTATGGTCAAAAGTTAAATGATATGACATTTAGATATTGTTACAAGGTTTACAAAAACGCCGAGTTTCATCATTTACACTTGATGCATAGGGATTGCTTACGCACTTTGTTTTACCTCTCAAGGGATCCCAAGAGGCTTACAATCCCCACCAGGCAGTGTACCTGACCGATGTAGTATAGTGTAGTGGCAAGTACCGGGGGATTGATCTTTCTCTCACAGGGAATAGTGTTCGTTAGGTTAAAGACTACTCTAATTAAGGTCTAAGGGTGGAGGATGATTATTTTTGTATTTTTATGTTTTTTAGAAAGCAGTAAAATCTCGTTTTTGAAGGAGTGGGCGGAATTAGTTGCTAGTCAACTAACCCAAGTTATCTACTTGTGCAATTAAATTAAAGTTGAGAAAACAATGGTGGGGAAAGTAGTGTTTACTTAGATTTCATTACTCCCTAACTATCTTTTACCATGTAATTAGTATGTTGAGTTTGCGTGGATGACGGGTGTATTCCTAACAAGTCGTAGGGAGTGCGTTCAATTCCCTAACTCTATAAGCTCCTACCTCACTCTATGACGATACGTCAAGTATCCTATCATAAGCTCACCGATAGCAACCTACGCATGAAATACTACCTTAAAATCGATTAACGCACATACGATTCACGTTTCCTAAGACGTTCAAGCTTGTTACCGTATAGGAGGTTAGCCAGTTTTCTTAAGTCTAACGTAGATGAAACATTCATCCAAATCACAATCACAACATACACATCACATGATAATCAATAGTTAGGTTTCATTAGATCTAAGCAAACACAAGTTAATTTAGCCTAGCATGTTAAAGGAAAGAAAAGCACAAACATAAATCATACAACACATAGACATATTGTATGGATTGAATGAAGACTTATCTTAGATTAAACATGCAAGTTAGAGGGGTAAAAGTACCCTCTAAGGTCTGTGATACACGAGCTAGGGTTTAACCCTTAAGTTCTCCACCAAGTTCCTCCTTTTTAAAACAATAAAATTCGTCCTATATATATAGAAAATACGGGCTGACGGCGTCAGCCCAAGGTGTGACGCCGTCACGCCGACGATTAGGGTTTTGTGATGGCCTTCTTGACGTCGTCACGCCGCCTTGTTCCAGATCTGACGGCCTTCCCTGACGTCGTCACCAGACTAGGCCAAAAACTCTCTGGCCCGTCATAAGTAATTTCCAATTTCTTCACTTCATTTGTTCTTGACGTCGTCACGTTGAAGCGTGTGACGCCGTCACCTTCTGTGCACTTTAGGGTCTTTTGAGATTTTGTTGTTTTCCGCACTTTTTCACTCCGAAAACGCCCGAAAATGCTTCTTTTGTGATTTTCTCCTCAAAAGTACCTAAAATGAGAAAAGAAACGACTTTGGGTGAAATCCGATCAAATAATATACGAATTAGGACTCAAACTGACCCCTAAAAACGTAACATTTTTCATCTCATCAACACTTAACGTACAACATTTCGCGACTAGTTTTGCGAGGCCATTTTGGTCATATTTTCAAGTTATGAAAAGTGTCATTTTACGACGAAAAGACTATATTTGCCGATAGAACACCAAACAAGGATCGTGGAGTATCGTTTCATCATCATTACTTGGGATGTAGTTTTTATAACTAAACGAGACATCAACATGTATTTTGCAACGATAAACATTATTTTCAAAGAGTACAAGTGGTATCGATAACATACGTACATGCATGCATAGTATTGTTTCATTGCTTACAATAGGTCACATCATTCATTATAGGTCGTGGTTAGACCCCGAGCCTTACATCATCATGTTCACCATCATTTTACTGCTAGCATACCAGGTGAGTCATAGCCCCTACTCTTTTATCCGTTTTATAAATGTTTTAGGGGGAATACATGCTCAATTACATGATTTCAATTCATTACTTCATTTCAAACCCCAGGGGGAGGATACATCATCATTTTCATACTGGCTAAAGTATTAAATTCAAGTACATAGAATAAGTTACCGCATTGCCATGTTAAAGTCCCCTATTCAGATATCATGAACCGTTAATTCCCTGTAAGCGAGAGTGAGTGGATAGATCCATTGAGGGTGACGCCTCCATCCGCGTTGGTTATACCAACAGTCAAACGGATGCATTTCATGTCTAACATCATTAGAGTGTCTGGCAAAACACTCTGGAGGGGCATATTCAGCAGTCAGCTTCGGTGTCATGAGCTTATGGCTATTGTACTATATTTTTCACGTGACTTATGTCATGCATTTATACTTGTGGTTACCGTAAAAGTATTTCAATTACATCAACCAGGACATGTTTGGCAGTGGGTTGTAAATACACAGGTTACAAGTCTTGTATGGGCGGGGCATGGAACTGGGTGGATTTACAATGCCTTTGCTGGGAAAATTTCATTCAAGAGCTTTACATACATTCATTTTCACTAAACACTATGAACTCACCAACCTCGTGTTGACACTTTAGCATGTATTTTCAGGTTCTATGCAATGGCACGCTACAGGAGGTTTTGGCAGGGCATGGCATGGTTTCCGCATTACATTCAACACTTTTGTTAAACAATTTTATTTTAAATGAATGAGATGGAAACCGTTCTTTGCACTTGTGTTGTGATACCAATTGAGTTACACCCCATCAACATGTAAGCTTCCGCTGGACCCGATTCTGGGGGTGTGGCACATGTTCTTCATTAAACTTGTGTGACCGCCATATGGAGATACATCATCCTCTTATAGCCATGCTTACATTCATCGGGCTGATATCTTTAATGAGAGACATTGTTCGCTCTCTCGTAACTAAATATTAAAAAAAATAATAATAAACTTATAATTTTGATAACAATTCAAAATAATACATAATATGAAGATTTGTTTATTTAATTTGATTGGTGATCAAAATTATCATATAAATGTGATTTCAAACAGGTTACCATCATTAATTATCTGTGAATCAAAAGATTCTGAAACCTGTGCAAAAATCCTCTTTGATGTTTTCAACCGCTGCAGAGCTCAACCCTCGTTGGGACTACGACTCGAGTTTATAAGCTTCATCGCTTGAAAAATGCTCAAATCAAGTTCCACGTTGTCCAATTGATTAAATTTTATCCTTTTAATAATTTTTTTAGATGAAAAGATTAAATACGTACCTTTAGTCTTTGGATCAAAATTAATGCAAGGCAAAGGCAACTTGCATGTTGTTAGAATCTGTGCCACAGTAGCTATAAGAGTGCTTGTGCGTAGTCAATTCTTACGAATTCGTTGGGAGAACTTTCAATTGTCTATCCCGCACAGCCTATCATTCCAATCCGGTGTACGTAGGCCTATATGATAATATGCCACAAAAGTATATAATGTAAAAAGAGTTTCTTTTAAAATCATCAACTTTTGATCTTCTATAAGATCTTGCACCAAACAGAAATGCTATAATAGTCCTTGGTAGACTTTTCTATCAATTTGCGCCTATCGGCTTCAATTTAAAAATAATAGTCCTTGGTAGATTTTTCTATCAATTTCATATATTATTTATAATTTGTCAAACTCTATAATAGCTCTGATAATCTGATTGACACAAACTCAGACACAACAAATGCACATCCAAAACACTAACTTCTATGACCCATTTTACCACAGTTGACTATATCACGTAACCTCTTACAGATTCTTCAAGATATATGGATAACATTTAAAATTCAATTAAAGACATCTTAAGCTTAAAAGAAATAACTTTGGAAGGTCCAGGTTAACTATATGAGCATGGGGTGCCTTCATATCGGTCACTTCAATAGCTGCATATTGATTCCAGTTTGATTCACTCAACCATCTGACTGTTCTCACACACTCAAGGCTCTCTGGTCTCTCGAAATTGCTCTCAAGTCCACGAATATGCTTAGCCCAAAGGGACATCCTATACCCCTTTATCTGCAAAAGATCAATTCATAAGTCACCCCAAAGCTACCACATTGATTTTCATTCTGAACATGAAGAAATTTTACCTGCCCTTTTGGTCTTGAACAATTGTGAGCCCATGTACGATAAGGCGATATGCAACCATCGCAATTTCAGTATCTCTCGAACCTATCTTTAAGTAATATTGTGTACAACAAAGTATTTTTCAATTAGTATTTTTTAACAGGAGATGAAAATGAAAGTGAAGGATCGGCATTTGAATCTTTCTTTCCATCAAGCAGCTTTTCCTTCCCCGACCTCTTTGGTGAGGTAATCAAGTTTCCCTGTTTAATATTAATGATGAAAATAGTCAATGAAAAATCAGGTAAATTTCTGGACTACATATTGTAACTAATACATAATTAGAGGCTGAACTAATATATTTAGAACTACAGATGAATATACAAAAAGGATCACAAACACACCTTTGTTGAAGCACCTTGCTTTATTGGTGAAGCGTTATTAATATGTACCTCATAAGGGGTATCAACACACTTGCCTAAATGACCATTTAACATCTAAATGTAAGAAATATTAGAGCTACTTAGATTTAATTATCTGTTGGTTTTAGATATTCTGCAAATGGTTCACAGTGTATAATATCGAAACTGTACTTCCACATATTAGAGGTAGGAGCCAGACGCGACCCAAAAACAAACTCAATATCAGGCCATACAATTACTTCCAAACTCATAGGTGAATACCCAAAGGAACATAAACTGTCCATTGTCCATTATTACTTATAGCTAAGGTGGGTTCTAATATGCATTACTGACCTGATTGTCTGATTTTCGCAATGCGAATTAGAAAAATAAACAACTTTCAATGTTCGGAATAAATAGATTTTGCTTCTCATGCAAATCAGATGCATATCAGCTGCAATAAAATGACATCCAAATGTAAATTAAAATTACCTATAGACCCATTTGATCTGTTAACTTCTTGTATAATCAGGTTTGAAAAATAGTCAAGATAATGACTATATGATTATTCAACTTCAAACGACAGTCACAGAAGCACATCCACATCACCATATACTATTACACCAAACAATTTGATTCTGAGTACTGAAACAAATGTGCTCTTATTGTATACACTATTATGGAGCAACAACTCTCATACTGTATCTGTCTGGTATGTCCTTGCAAAATTTGTGAACCTTTTCAATCCACATTCCAGCAAGTTTGCAGTAAAAGGTTGTAAGGCTTGGTATTCCTACTTATCAGTTCAAATAAACATAATCCTAACAGAGACAAACAAACAGATATAGAGAAATCATCATTGACTTTGTTCAAATCCGAAAACTCTATGTGAAACTGAATGTACGTGTACCTTAAATCTGTATCTGAATTAATCATATGCGGTTTTTATCCTGAAACAATGCAATATTACAGTCACTAACCTTACACGATTAAACTGATATACGTATGTTACCCATAGCAATTGCGGAAAATTGCACTCACTTTGAGGAGTTTGGCGGCCACCTCTGGTGTAAGATACTCCTCCATCAGTTACCTAAATCCAACAAACCCAATAAAGTAAATACCTGTGCAAAGGATATGTTGTGCAAAGGGTTAGTTACTATTGATGAAGAGGGCTGCAACATCACGCATAAACCAAAAGAATATTGAAAAATATATTTTTTACCTGTCCACAATTGATGAAGAGGGCGGCAAGTTGTTCTTCAGTTACCTAAATCTAACAACCAAATAAAGTAAATACAGATCAAAACTTGTAGAAGATAGTTAGAAACAACAATAAAAGAAAAGATTTATGTAGCTTTATAGATCTGTCCTATTAATGACATCTTCTTGTTGTTCTTGGAGTTTTATTGTTGCGACAAACTACAAACACGGATTTCAAACAGGTTACCATCATTAATTATCTGTGAATCAAAAGATTCTGAAACCTGCGCAAAAATCCTCTTTGATGTTTTCAACCGCTGCATAGTGTTTTTTGCTCGATCATAAACTGCAATCAAAGACAAAACGATTAATTACAATAACATGGATACATTATATAAAAAATAAAACACCTTCTAAAGATCTTGTTTATAAATTAAACAACATAATATAGACAGTATGAATAATATATCAAAAATAATTAATGTAGATATTATCTATTGGCTGTGTAATAACGTTCGAGACATTGTACTCAGATCTTCCACATGGTGTATCACTTTCAAACATGGTTTTGTTGATATTTGCAGATTCAGTTTGGCGATGTGTAACTATTACATAATCATACATGTAAACGTATAAATTATTTTAAGCAAATCATACATACAAACGTCTTCAAACAACACGATACCTAATGAAGGAGTTTTAGACGCTTGCAACTGCTGCGTAGTGTTATTTTCTCGATCATGACCTGTAATCAATGAAGCAACAATTATTTACAATAACATTAACACATTATTTGAAAATAAAATACCTTCTAAAGATCACGTTGCTTGGCCGCTAAAATTAATCAACATAATCAACATACACAAATGATTACATGAATACAACAGAAAGTGTATCATAAATCGTCAATGAGTTTTTTAGTTTTTTTACCATTAGAAAGCCTCATCAAATGTCGTCTTGCCTGCATGGTGTTCAATGAATCTCGAGCTTCTTTTAGTGTTTATGGATGAATGATGGATATGTATATATAATGAAAAATTGGGTTACGAATTTGAGAATTGTGATAAACTAAATAACAAAATCAATTCTAAACTTATCCTATTATAAATCACAAAAAAAATATGACAAAAAATTGTTTCTAAACTTATCATGATGTTATGAATTTAAAAAAAATAAATAAATAAGTTATTAGATATATTTTAAACCTATTATCCTATTATGAAAATACAAAGTTTAATTAAATAATTAAATCGAACTCAGGTTTAACAAACTAAGACTAAATTTAAGAAAAAGATATGTATGATAATTTAAACTGCTCTTTTTTCAAGTATATTTTTTTTTTGTTTTATGTCCTGTTTGACAACCAATGCATTGGATCCATTGGTTGAGATCTTGAATCTTAACCTAAAGACACATGTTCGAATCTCACTATGTTCATTTTTACACAAATTTAATTTGAATTTTAAACAATTTTAATTTGGAAAATTTCAAAATTAAAACAAATGGTAAAACGTTGCATATGTCACATGCTTACGTGGCATGTTGCTTAGGTGGCGTACAGTGGCGTTGAGGTGGCGTTATGGTTGCATATGTGGCATTGATGACGTCGTGTACATCTTGTTATATATATGTTATAGATGTGTGTGTATATATATATATATATATATATATATATATATATATATAAAATAGTGGAGCGTTCAAATGAGAAATCAAATTTATGTAAGAACGCGAGAAGAGATCTTAGCCTTCCATTAACCCCACGTTTTTTAGATCTAATGGCTTAGATTAAGTTGTAATTTGCACTAACTTTACATGAAACAAAGCGAAGGGGTTATTTTTGTAATTTTACATCCAAAATCAAAGGGGTCTAATTGAATTTCCGTCATTTGTTACATATCACCCAAAAGTTTAACTTCATTTCTCTCTCTCACACAACCAATTCACAGACCAATACATCGTGACCTTCTGACAGCCAATTCACAGACAAAATTCAACTTCACACACACAAATACACCTCATCTTCTTCTCGCCGGTTATTAGCAATCATCTCCATCGTCTCTCCATCGTGACCTTCTTAATCTCCGTCGTTGACTTCGTTGACTGTGGCGTTGACGATTTAATTGATGTTTTTTGATTCAATCTGATAAAAATTATAAATGTTACAATCTTTTGATGATGCATGCGTTCATGATGTAATTGGTACTTATTTTCAACTAATTATTTATTTTTACTGTTTTTAGGGTTTCTAATTTTGATTTTTTATTTATTTTTATGTACTGTAAATGTTAGAACTTGTCATATGTGAAGATGCTATATGATGGTCTGTGTAATTGATTGTTTTAGATATGTTGCCTTTTAGTCTCGATTTTAGTTGAAATTAAGCGTCTGGTTAACGTTTTGATCTTAATCTCCGGCGTTGGCTGCGGCATCCGGTTAGGAGATATTGAAGTTTAATAGGCGATTATTAGTTGAACGATTAGATATGTTGTCTTTTTTCTCCTAGATTTTATGCTTTTATATTATGCTTTTATGTTCTTATTCGAATACCTTCACATGTGAGGAAATTAGGTATCGAATCTCTTCACATGTGAAGAAATTAGGTATCGAATATCTTCACATGTGAAGAAATTGGGTATCGAATATCTTCACATATGAGGAAATTAGGTATCGAATATCTTCACATGTGAAGAAATTAGGTATCGAATATCTTCACATGTGAAGAAATTGGGTATCGAATATCTTCACATGTGAGGAAATTAGGTATCGAATATCTTCACATGTGAAGAAATTGGGTATCGAATACCTTCATATGTGAGGAAATTAGGTATTGAATACCGTCACATGTGAAGAAAGTAGGTATCGAATACCCTCACATGTGAAGAACTGTTCTTATAACTCAGATTCGTGTCGGTGGCTTAAAATAAGGTATTAAAAGCAATGGTTAATCCTGGCTAAGTAAGTTGATAAAGTCTAAATTTGTAGACGGTTTAGACTGTTGAGTTTATGAGAAGTAGATGCTTGAGTGTTCATCTTAGGATTATGTTGAGGCTTTGTGTGTCTGGCGTGTTAAATGATGAGACAAAGGTATAGTTGGGTGGTCCATCCCGATAGGGGGTGAATAACTAGGACATCGTTTGAGCTGTGGAATCCCTCATGCTTTATCAATGTCTAATATTGTTAGATTCCTGATAGTTATGTTATGCTTGAGCTGATAGTTATGTTAGCTAAGATTTCTTGGTTGTCAACTTGTCCGAGTTGCTTGATAGCAGATGCTTGAGCTTTGACTTGATTGGGCTTTCTAAGCTATGATAATCGAATTGTTGGTTGTTTATCTAGTTATTCGGGTTGGTTAGTTGGTCTTATCTGTTACATGTTGAGTTTAAGGTGTAATTGTGTGTGATTGCTTCTTCTTGGATAGTTGTAAAAGTTTTTTAAACAATTTAGATAATCCAGTTTAAGGTCTTATCTGTTACATATTGAGTTTCAGATTAGTATAGTGGTAGGGTAGTTGGTGACTAGATTTGGATCTAAAATTTAATTATCGAGTTTGATTAGGCTGATACTGACTTATGTTTCTGTTGACTATTATGCACTTGATCTACGTTTTGGATCGTAAGGTTTAGGAATTTTAGAAAGCCAGGTTGCTTAAATGGATGGAAGTGATTAGTTGTATTATTAAGATATGATATGATAGTATTTAAATGCAAGTGGTTTGATACTTTCTGATAAAGCAACAGTTTTGTCTTTGCACTGAATTTGTATTGTTCATTGGAGATTGGATCTTAATTGATATATGGTCGCCTGGTGAATTAGTTTGTATTTAGGAAGTGAATTTAGATGTGTACTTTCTTACCAGCCGTTGGCATTTAAATCACACTATTATTCTGTGTTGGCATTTAGATATCGGGTAAGCTAGATCTTGGTCTTGTATCTCCAGAAGCCCTGCAGAGTTTATTTGATCTGGAGCAGTATCCTCTTCTTGCAGAACTTGCTTATAATTTTCAGGTAACTGTTAACTAATTTGCCCTGCTAATAAGAATAGCACTTCGTGTTCTTCATCAAGGCATGCAATTTGTACTATCTGTTAATGTAAGCCTCATTCCTGTTTAATGCCAGGGATTTAGAGAAAGGTTGTTAGCAGATCCCAAATTCCTAAATAGATTAGCTATAGAGGAATCAATATCGATAACTACAACCCTCTTGGCACAATATCAGAAGCGAAAAGGAAAATTCTTTGAAGAAATTGACTATGTGGTGATGGACACTTTGAGAGGAATAGTAGTTGATTTCTTCACAGTATGGCTTCCAGCCCCTACATTATCGTTTATTTCATTTGCTGATGATGCTAATGGGCCTGACAGCATAGATGCACTAAAGGGTCTTCTGGGATCCATACCCGATAATGCATTTCAAAAAACGCTTGCTGGGAAGGACTGGAATGTTGGCCATAGGGTAGCTTCAGTGGTTGTAGGTGGTATAAAGCTTGCTGGTGTTGGATTTATTTCCAGTATTGGAGCTGTGGCTGCCTCAAATGAATTGTACTCTGCAGTCTGCACGCAAATTTCTGAATCCCGCCCTTGTGAATAATCAACAAAATAAGAGATCACCAATATTGAAAACTACAGTTGTTTACAGTGGCTTTCTTGGGACATCAGCTAATCTCCGATATCAGGTATCCGAGCTTCAAATATACCAGATCTCGAATTTTGATATAAATTACATGTATATTATGGGTAGGTTGGGTAATGAATTCGGTATACAGGTCATTTCTGGTGCAGGTCAAAAAATGCCAGCCCGCTGACCCACTTAAACTATGAGTTAGTGTATCGTTTAAATAGCCCTATGACTTCAACCTTTTTGACATGTTCCCTTTTTAGTGCCTTTTTTTTTAAAAAATTATAATTTGAATCGTTTGAGATAAAACATAACCTATATCAACCCTATCAAGATTTCTACTTCCAGCTATAAACATTGCTGATCAAACGTTGTTGGTTAATAAAATATCGTTTGTGTCACGGACAATCAATTCCTAATTTTCTACTGGGGAACTCAGGTTAAGTTGACCTTACTTTGATAATTTATGCTACATAGTGTTTTAATGCTATTTGTACATATTCCTTTGAATTTTATTCAAACTTCCCTATATTTTATCTTTGTGCAGCAATGGATAGATCTCACACGGTTTACGGGACTACAGACTCAAAAGAGTGAATCATCTATAATTATAAACCAAATAATCGAATGTGCAAATCCCGCCACAATAGGTTGCAACAACACAGAAGGATTTACGGGACTACAGACTCAAAAGAGTGAATCATCTATAAACCAAACAATCGAATCTGCAAATACTGCCACAATAGGTTGCAACACCACAGAAGAAGCTGGTGTTGATGAAATTGAAAGTCAACAGTCAAAGAGATGATGACTTGTGTCATGCTATAGCTGCTGAGGTCACCTCCTTGTAAGGAACCGCTTTCTGTTTTTGTTCAATGAATATTATAGTCGTGCTCTGTAGCTAAGATATAAAGTTGAGCACATTGGATAGAACACAAAATGAAGATAGATGCAAATTTTTAGCAGTCTTTGTAAAGTTATGCCTTTGTATAACCCACGGGCTGGTAAAGGAAATAAATTTTGATTGACTAAAGGAAACAAATTTTGATCTGACTAACCATTTTATACATGAATACAAGTGCAAATCGTTCATAGGTTGTACTAAATAAGCTCCCTGGTCACATTGTTCTTTATCTTCTGAACACAATGTAATAACAATTGGATTACTTAGTACGTTTGGTCCTTAACTGTTTGTTTAAAGAATTGGTGGGAACTAAATAATAGTTACAGAATTACTTTGTAATGGTGTAAAAAGAAATTTAAGGAGTCCTTATATGTGGTAGTCATGAGAAATTAAAGAGCACTTCAAAACATTTTTGTAATGGTTTTAAAAGGAAGTTTAAAGAGTTCTTATACATAATAGGTTTTGTAGTGTCGAATCTAAGTGAACAAGCGGTGGATGATTATTATCAGTAAGAATGTTGGTGAGCTAGTGCAATCCAACCCGGCGTGAACCTTTTTGACTAGCACATGAAATTTGCCAATTATTATCAGGACCTGTTTCACCCGTTACCCAACACGTCTGGCTCACCTGGTTTGCCATCTTTAGTTTCTCTTTTGCTCTTCATTTTCCCCACTTAACAAATGTTTCATTTGCTATGCTTGGTAGAACAAAATTGTTGCTTCCAGTCAATTCTTGCCAAAAGAAGCGACTATCAGTGACTGAAAAGCAGGAGTTTGCATCACGAGTCAGTACCCAACTCAGGCAGTTCGAATGATCTCCACAGCTGGAGCATCTCAACTAACAAGTCAATCAGAGGACCCAAAAATTATTGATGGCCAAGTTGATGTCATCAAAATAAGAAAGGAGGTCAAATATTCAGCAGTCTGCAGTAAAAAACCAAGGCTCTCTGAAGATGGGAACGTCATAAGTGCACTATCTTCTAGATCGAGTAACAAAGATACTGTCTGTAGTATTATATCTACAGATGATAAGTTCACAGAAAATGGTGGGGATGTTTCCAAGTCAGTCCCTGATGTTGCTTCTGCTATTGAGGATTTGTTAGAACAGACAAGCAAGGTAAAAAAAAAATAGATTATTTTGGTGTTCTGTATGTTGCTGTTGTAAATTGGCTTAACTTTATAGTGTGGTTTTAGATTCACGATCAGAATTCACCAGAGAGGTGGCAATTTGATAATTTCTTTTCTATGCCTCTATTAGAGGTGGCAAAATGGTCGGGTTGGGTAACAGTCAAAGAGGGCAACTTTGGTATGGGTTGTATGTGGTTGGGTTAACCGGAAACATTTTTTGTTAAGTTATTACGTACTTAGTTACAATTACTCGGTGTGTTAAATATCACTCCAATATGTCAAAATCTATGCTATTACGTACTTAGTTACAATTACTTGCTGTACAGTTTCTTTGCAGCTACAGCACTTTACCACTGTATGCCCTGGTGACTCAGGTATGATTCTCGAATAGTATGAAAATACAGTGCTAATTACAACCCGTTTGACCTTCCCCCTTTGAGCAAAACTACTTTAATCAGATCCATTTGAGATAAAAACCCAACTTAAATCGACCCATTCATAAGTAAAGGTGTCAAAATTGTTTTGCAGATGGGGACAAACTACAAGGCCACATTGATTCCACAAAGAATACGAGAGACAATTAAAGGATGGAGAAAAGAAGACAAAAGAAGAAGAAGAAAGTTGGGCATATACGGTAACGATTCGACTATTCAAACGGAAACTAGCACTGTGATATCTTTAGAGGAATTTGACCACCAAGAGCTCGATAGTCGTCGAGTTGGGACCCTACCTGCCAAGCATTTAGAACTTGAATTACAACCACAGTCATTACACCTGGCGCCCCTCGCCTTCGACCATAAGCTTCTGCATTGTCTTCACCTTCACCAACCTTCCCTAAGAGCCCGTTACAAGATCAAACTCATTGCCCGCCCCAAAACAATGAACGTAAAGATTTTCACATGACATTATGGTTCATTTGCAATAGTTTATAAGAAAAACATGAAAATTAACACTTATTTCTTGTAGATTATAAGAAAAACATGAAAAAAAAAAATCGAAAATTTTTTTAAAAAAAAAGTCAAAAAAATTTTGAAAAATTTTCACATGTGACGAAATATTTTCTTTTCACAATGTGAAGAAAAAAATTTCAAAAACAAAAAATTCGAAAAAAAAAGTTTCGGAAAAAAATTCGAAAATTTTCGTTTTTCACATGTGAAAATTGAAAATTTTCACATGTGAATTTTTCACTTGTGAAAATTGAAAATTTTCACATGTGATTTTCTTTCACTTGTGAAAATTGAAAATTTTCACGTGTGATTTTTGTTCACTTGGTATAAACCTTTTTCACTAGTAAATACATGTATATTAAATATACATGAGCATTTATATTTTCTTCGCATGTGCGATAACTTTTGTTCACATGTGAAATAACTATTCTTCACTAGTAAATACATTTATACATGAGTATATATATATTTTTTCTTCGCGTGTAAATATACGTCTCGTAGCTTTTTAAGATGTGTGAACAATTTTTTCACATGTGAAAATATTCGTCTCGCAGCTTTTTAAAAACTTCGTCACATGTTAAAATATACGTCTTGTAGCTTTTTAAGGTGCGTGAACAACTTCATCACATGTAAAAATATAGATCTTTTAGCTTATTAAGAACTTCTTCACATGTGAAAATATACGTCTCCTAGCATCTTAAAAACTTCGTCAAATGTGAAAATATACGTCTTGTAGCTTTTTAAGGTGCGTGAACAACTTAGTCACATGTGAAAATATAAATCTTGTAGCTTTTTAAGAACTTCTTTACATGTGAAAATATACGTCTCCTAGCTTTTTAAGATGTGTGAACAATTTCTTTACATGTGAAAATATACGTATCGTTGCTTTTTAGGATGTGTGAACACTTTCTTCACATGTGAAAATGTTACACCCCGTGCATGATTTGACCAAAAATTAAAATTTTCTACGCGGAAACGTTTGACTATAATAGACTCACATTAAATACTTCATCAAAACGACAAGAATCTATAACATTTCACCCTTGAAAATACTTTCAAAGACATATACTCAAAGACCCTTCAAGACAATTCGTACAAGTACTATAACACAAACCAAACAACCCTTCTGTAACCCCAATACGCCGTATCCATATAATAGATACGCCGTATCATCCTTAAATCTCAATACGCCGTATCCAATACTTGGATACGCCGTATTGAACCTGCACACTTATAGCTCAGCAGAGAACTCTGCATAAAACTCAACACTCAACGCAACCCACTTTAAATCCGTTTCATTACAATAACCTTTACAAACATCATTCATTTAACATAAAAACCATAACTAAACATACTATAACGCTTTCCACGACACTTGACCCGTTCTAACCCAAAATGGGTAAAAATAAACATTAATCCAAACACTCCTTAAACTTTAGCCATAAGCATACACTTAAACCCTTTAACTAATAGTTATAACATACCATTACCAAATCAAGTACTATAACGACCATGACATACACTTTCATATGATGACATATTTACAACTAATTGAAAACTCACGAGGGCATAACATGGACAAGAGCTCGGTATTCTATACTAAGCTCCTATCATATACCAAACCTTTTAAGCTTGCACTTCCATCAATAAGCCGTAATCCAAACATTACCTTCGTCGCATATAAACCTACGAAACATTTGTTAACTATAATGTAAGCGATTATGCTTAGTAAGTAAAACGATCACAACATACCATTATACTTCAAACAACACATAAGTATCTCATAGCTTTTTAAGAACTTCGTCACATGTGAAAATATATGTCTTGTACCTTTTAAAGATGTGAACAATTTCCTCACATGTGAAAATATACGTGTCGTAGCTTTTTAAGAACTTCGTCACATGTGAAAATATACGTCTCGTAGCTTTTAAAGATGTGTGAACAATTTCTTCACGTGTGAAAATGTACGACACAAATATTTTCACATGTGAAGAAAAAAGTATATGATCATGTATAAATGTACGTGTATTTACTAATGAAGAAAGTTATGTACATGAATTTACAAGTGTAGAAATTTATTCACACGTGAATAAATTGTTCTTAAATTTACAAGAAATAAATATATGTTCATGTATAAATGTAAGTGTATTTTGTTTTGAAGAAAGACTATTCACACGTGAATAAAAAAAAAATCTTCATGTGACCAAATATTTTCACATGTGACCAGGTTGTTCACGAATCTTAAAAAGTTACAAGACATATATTCACATGTGACCAAGTTACGGGACATATATGATTATGAATTAGAAAAACCAACAACATTAAACCTCAGAATAATCTGGATGTCTTTGTTCTTACACAATATAAACTTATAAACTCAAACTATCCAGGAATCATTCTTAGTACCTCTCAAGTCTAACCATCACTTCACATTAATAACATGGAAATCCAGTAATCAATCAATAAACAATATATAGCTATAAGTAGTAAAGAAATAGCCTAAAGATTGGTCCTCAGAGATTGTAGATGAAGAAGAAATAGCGATGAAGAGGTCATCGCTCTGAGATAGAGCCACATCATTGTTGGAAACTGATATGTTCGTTTCAAGATCATTCCAGGAACTCTCTTCCATTGCAAGAACTTCAGGCATTTCTTTTATTCGGAATCTGATGTCTTATTAAACTCAATCCCAGCTGCTCCTATATAATTTATCTCGATGTCATCACTGTGAGGTATAGCAACGTCATTGGCAGCAACTGATATGTTCACTTCATAATCTTTTCCGGCATCCGTCTCATTAATATCTTCACCTACTGATGAATCGGATTCAGCCCCAACTGCTACTACTTGATTTATCAGAAGGTCATTGACTTGCGATAAAGTAGCACTAGTGGCAACACCTGATCCGTTCACATCAAGATCCTTCTCAGCGCACTCTTCCATTTCATAATCATTTCCAGCACTTGTCTCTTCAATATCTTCAGCTATTGATGTATCAGCTTCAGTCCCAACTGCTCCTATTTGATTTATCAGGAGGTCATTTATCTGAGATAAAGTAACACTGGTGGCGGCACCTGATCCATTCACTTCAAGATCTTTCTCAGCACTCGCTTCTTTGGTCTATTCGCCTGAAGAAATATCAGAATCAACCCCAATAGCTCATCTTAGCTCAAAACCATTATGAGGCCCTGGATGTAATACAAATCTCATTTAGCTATTTAATTAGCCTATAAGAACCAAATGCAATTCCATAACAAAAAAAAGAGTTTTAAGAACCAAAAAATACGGAGAATAACAGTCAAGATAATATATAACAAACATTTGCAAGAAAAAAGTGCACACGCTGAACAAATGTCTAGATACTGCTACCATGACATAGTGTATATAGAGTAACTACAATATTACAATACTGGATATTAATTATCAACGTTCAGAAATCTTTATAGCACCATGATACATATATATTAAAAATAAAGAACTTCATAGATCATTAAAGAGCACAACCTGCATACATTCATTGTCTAAACACTTTTAAGAAACCGCTTTTAGGCATTTCCTTCATGAACCTAAGAACTAACAACCTTTTATATATTTGCACGAGCACATAAATGATGCGTCTATTCATCAAAATCCATTATTAATACCACAAGCTCTAGGTTAACTTGAGGCTCTACTACCACAATATTGAGTAAATAAATCATGTTAACATTCAAATTATAACAGCATTGATTAAAAAAATCAAAATCAATTAGCATGCCACTGAAATTCAAGTTTAAGTCCTACCTAAAAAAAAAAAAAAAAAAAAAAAAAAAAAAAAAAAAAAAAGGATTTCAGTATTCAATCCATGGAACTGCAAAATATATACAAGATATAACCTGAAGATCGGTAGTCAATAATTGTGGAAGAAGATGAAACTGCAAAATCCATGGAACTGCAGATTATTACAGCAATCTAGTAAATTAGGAATCTTTACCTCAAAATTCACATGATAGACAATGTGTATGATGTATACGTGCCTTTACAAGGTCTACTAAGGTACCCATTAGTCAGCATTTTCGTACTTGCAAAATTTGGCATTGATGGCCTGTTTGTACCATTCTGACTTCTTCTGAGTGATTACCTTGAAACTCATATGTAAGATCTTTACAAACCACTAGACTGCCATAACCAGAATCACACTTAGTTGAGCAACTATTTTCACATGTGACGACACTAGTCTGCCAAAAAGATGGTGACTATCAGGCTAAACTTCTTCAAAAGCACCATTACTACTTCTGTTGCTGTAGCCTTTATTAACTATTAGCACAAAATTTGCATACACCTAACAAACCATAACTCGTCCTCCATACCTGTATCAACAAAACTACATAAAATTATACACTAAAGCTGAGATAATAATTCATGCGAGAGTAAACAAAGTCTTAAAGAAAAATATACAAGACTCAACGCCCAATATGTACTCGATTTCACCTATAATGTCACAAGACTTGCAAATGCCTTATATTTGAATCACATAAGTTTCAAAATCATCTAAATCAGCTTTGCAACAGAATATTATAAGATGATTGGGGGACACTTTTCTGTTCTTGTTTCGATATGCTTTTTTTCTGTTCAAGTTTATTAAATCCGCATGCTATCATATCAAATCGTAGATATCAGTCACAGCTCTATCAAAGATAGCATTTCAATAGGTGAATTGGGAAAGTTACCATTTCCTTCACTTTCAGACTCATCAGAATCAGCTTTGCAATAAGATATTATAAGATCCTGATCACTCGTAATATATATGTTGTTAGTGTTGCAGTCGGGATGCCACAGTAAATGATCTTCAAATGAAGTCACAAGCTCCCAACGGAAGTTCCAAACAGCCACTGTTCTGTTTCTGAATGTCAAGAACAGCTGGTTCTCATATAGAAATATGAAGGCTGATGGTGTCATAAATTCTGTTCTGCTAACTTCTGTTAACTCAGAGTTACGTACCTACATAAAGAAATGGTCATTACTTATTAGATTTCAAACTCAGCAGGGGCAGCAAGGTTGTTTTAGGTCAAAGACGGTAATTTTTTAACAGGTCGAATATGATTGATACAAAAACATTATTTCAATAATCATCAGATTCTGTGAACAAAAATGCTAGTCTTTATCATAAAAAATATTCATTTGACCATTTAACGATCATACAACCTAACTCAGATGGACTAGTTCATACGTAAATGGCTCTATCTGCCATAATAACAAAGTGAGGAAATAAGAAAGATCCTTACATCAAGAATCTGAAGATTTTCATTCTCTTGCTTGACGAGAAGCTTTTCATTAAACTGTTCAACAAAATCCACCTTCTTATTTCGATATAGGAGATGGTTGAAAGTTTTCAGAACAGTTCCAGCTTCAATGGAGAATCTTTAACGGGACATGACCAGTAGCTTTATTAAATATCAACAACATGATTCCAGGGCTGTTTTTGAAAATTAAAAGAACATAATGTCAGGGTCAATAGATTGTAAACACTACATTACGTAAAATAGAAAGAGCAGATATTTACCTAACTTTGATCTCTTGAACATTTTTATTTTTATCTGATATGGAGTACAACATCATGTAGTTTATTGTAAATGCTGAGAAAACAAACAAGAACAGATTTTAAACTCAGCCCCAAGAAACGGCAACATTGCACAGAAAGATAGTAATCATACGCTTTAAAATTTTACCTATCTTGTGCTGAGAAGGTAAGTACTTTCCCGTTCACATCATCAAACTCGACAAAACCAGGCCATTTCAAAGACTCGGACTCAAAAAGAGCAAAACCTGCATCTGGCATACCCCTCCGTATGTATCTGGCATATTTAAAGGTACAACAAACTTAGTACTAAATCCTGTAAGATGCTAGTATCGCCCAAATGATTCGTAGGAACTAATTTCTACTAACATCATAATGGTGAATACACACGTAACTCTATATTGTGATAAGCTCTCCTACTAACATCACAAAGGCGAGTATGATCTCTTATTAATCTTACCCGAACCTAAGGGGCTTCAGCATTGGGTCAGTTAATGATCAATTGGATGTTTGGATTAATGCCAATCAAGTCCACACATTGTAACAGTCTCTACTCCCTCCCACACTTCATTGAAACCCACTGCCTCGTTGTCAATGCCTTCCATATCGTTGTCCCATCAATCACTACCACCAGCATTTGTTCACGAACACACATCAAATTGCTACAACCTGTTCCAAGAAGCATGTGCTAACAAAAGTTTTACACTCTTACACACTTTGAGAGATTTTCAATGATTTGGTTCAAAGGCATCAATAGGATAGTTATGGAGTTTCAAGGTGACTAAGGATAGAAAAAACTGTCCTATGATCCGCCTAAACCGGAGGGATCTACCCAAGGACATCACCAATAGTTAGAAATTAGAAGTCCTTAGGTATGATATGAAAAAAGGAGTAAAAGAATGAAAGGAGAAAGAAGGGGTTGAAGAATTAAAAAGAAAATGAATGAAAAGGGTGAAAAGAAATAGCCCTCCATTTTATCAACCATAGGTCAGACACCGGGTTCAATTCATATGCTACTGGTCGTTGCTAAGGCGACACCGGTATTGAAGATAAAAGACGTCATGGACCCAGTGACGCAATGCACCTAAACCTTCTTAGCCACTCAGGCATCTCTCAAAAGATGTTTGTTTCATTCTCACGGGGAACCAGTGTAATCTATCGATCGTCTATTAGAGATGGTTGATATTGAAACAGGAGGCCCTCTGCTCCATGCCTCCGCATAGGAAACCAAATGTGCACTTATCGAGTCTAGAGCCACGAGATAACATAAAAGATCTCTTAGGAACACAAAAATCTTCTACACTAAGTGTCTTGCATCATTGGACACTAAGTGTAAATTATCGAGTCCTTCGCAGATCTTAGCAATCTGCCTTGAACGTTTATGAGGGATTTACTTATGTATTTCTCGAATGATTGAACGGAAATCCTGCCAGGTTCAACATCAAACAGCCCTGACAGCAGGTCACTTCGGTGATTCCTTGTGGATTACGCTTAGTGTGTTCGATGGTTTCAAACGGTCTACAGTCGTGGGGTGATCTCCAGCGACTCACCTAATCGTGGGTGTGCGTATGCATGTCTGTGTAAGCCCTCTAGGGGGTATCCGATTAGAAACGGCCTTGGTAAGGATTAGAAGGAGTCTTCACACTATGCTGTTGACGAATTCTAACTCCAAACCTGTAAGTACCGGATGTTTTATTGCTAACTGTTTCAATGCAGGTACAACCACCATCCTGAACACCAGCTTCCACATGCTCATACTTACATCTCAACAAACATCAAAGCTCTCATGAAAGATCGAAGCAGCACAAATGTCAAAGATAGATTCCATGCCAAAAGAATCTACAAACGTGATAAAGACAAACGATCTTAAGTGCAACACCATCTAAAGAAGGATTCTACATCAACATAAGGAATCTTCACATACGAAAAGAGAGCTTCACAAATATGAAAGTTTCAAACGTCAAAGGTGTATGAGCATATCGGAATGATGCAGATCCACTAGAGTCTAAGAAAGTGACGAATGGCAGAGTGCCACATCATGTGATCACTATCTCATCAACAACAAAGAACAAAGAACACCCATTCTATCTGGGGGAGATTGTTAAGAACTAAGAATGATGAATCACCTCTACTTATCATCTTTTGAAGACGTCTAAAGCTATGAAAGCCACAACTAAAGTCCAAAGACAAAAGACGTCAAGCAACCTCAAATGACCGTGACTAACATCACTTCTTCACAACCGATCCTTAGGGGGAGATTGTTAGAACCTAAGTTTATCAACGTTTAGTCAAGTCTCGGTTATTTCATCATTTGTAATAGGTTGCTAGCATATTTAACTTATCATGTAACGTATGAAGTCCGTCATACGTCCAATGGGCCTTAAGCCCAACGATTTAGAGAAAGGAAGGAGAAAGGGAGTGTTGCCCTAGCTCCTCTCCTATAAATAGGAATATGATGTAAACATATTTCTTGTTGGTTATTTCATTTACATAAGGAAACTCTTGCACTTTTATTCTTCATATTTGATCTAATCAACCAAACTCTATTTCTCATCTTATTTCTATCAAATCAATACTTGTGTTTACATTATGGTGACCTAACAGCCTCTTATAAAATATATGTATACTTATATTACAAAAAATGTAATCTCACAACGGTCTCGTAATGATTTACAAGTACAAGTTCTAGAATAAATAAAATCACCGGCACACTCATAACAAAAGATTCGAGCATATAAGATGTAAGCTCGTTATAAACAGGCTCAAATCCTCGCAATTTAGTGGAAAGGGTTATAATATGTGCTAGCAAATGTTAACGATCCAAAAGTGGATTGCAATATTAATCGGGACACATCTCAATTCCTTCAAAATTACTGATCCAGTTATTCAAATAAATTACTCCTAAAGTGTGAAAACAACTAGATTATAAGGACAAACAAAATTTAAAAATTAACTCGATATTAGACTTAATTTCTTATTTACCTGCTCACCCCCCACACTTAAGTTAAGCATTGTCCTCAATGTGATAAACGAAGTTAAAAGTATGAAAGTAGGGAAATTAGAAAATAAACCATGATATCCGGTTTTATGTTTCTATCCAATCGTCTGTTTCTTGCAATCAACACCTGCATTATTAGGAAACAAAAACAAACAAACAAAAAGCATTGCAATTTATTCAAAGTAGTGGCACACCCCACACTTAAGTTTAACCAATTGGTAAAACTTTGGGGTGTAGACACTGAAAATAAAAACAAGAATATTAAAAATAAACACACGGGTTGCCTCCCGAGAAGCGCTTGTTTTATTAACGAGTCCTCAGCCGGACTCAAACTTCAAATAGATTATGTAATTGTAGTGTTACAATTCCTTTTAGGGATGTACACCACATTTCCTATCACAATTCCCTCCCCTGTTTCATCTATGTTTTCCAATGTAACTTTTTCCCATGCTCTAGGAAGAACATCATAGGTAAAACCATTATTGTAAGCCCAAGGGACCATTCCCTTGTGTGGAGCCATGAATGTGATAGCTTCATATTCAAATTCGGATGGAATTTCTTTATTAGAAATTATGTTTAATTGCTCTTTATCATGATAGAGTTTAATTCGGTGCCCATTTACAATGAAACTTCCACCATGTTTGTCATAAGGTTCAACATAACCTGATGGAAATT
>LBNU01009693.1:101751-133979 GCA_014162995.1 Artemisia annua
ATTTGTTTCGAGCAACGACGATATGACTACTGGAAGAAGTGAATTTTCTTCTAAGTAGGCGTATTCGAGATTATTGGGTAGGGGTTTGAGTTCCAAATCAGTGGGTGGTTCTTCTAGAGATGATTTGATTTTAATTTGATATTTTTCAGCGATATCTTCAAATTTCTCTTCTTTCTCTTCTTCTTCTTCTTCTTCGAATTTTACTTCCATGAATTCCTCAAATTCTTTTCGAATCGTCAAGTAATGCATCCAATTCTTCTTCAGTGACTTTATCAATTACATCGATGTTATAGCATGTGTCATCACTAGAATTTGGGTATTTCATTGCTTTATCGATTAAGAAGGTGATTCGATCTTCTCCTACTCCAAGATTGAGTTCTCTGCCTTTGACTTTGATCATGGCATCAGCAGTGTTTAAGAAAGGTCTTCCTAAGATTATGGGTACTCGACTATCTTCCTCCATTTCTAAGATGACAAAATCCACAGGAAAAACAAATTTACCAACTTGAACAAGCATATTTTCAGCAACCCCAACAGGATATTGGTATGTATGGTTGACTAATCTTATACTCATCTTAGTAGGTTTCAATGTATTGATGGAAAGTTTAGAATACAACGAATAAGGCATTAAATTGATACTTGCACCAAGATCGGCTAAAGCATCGCATGTGATGTTGTTTCCTAATGTACATGGTATAAGAAAACTTCCGGGATCTCCGAGTTTCGGTGGAATTTTGTTTTGAATGATAGCAGAGCATTCTTCATTGAGAACGGTAGTGGAAATTTGTTCCAACTTGTTTCGATTATTAAGTTCTTTCAAAAATTTCCCATAATTGGCATTCCAGCTAGAACATCAACGAGGGGTACGTTAATTCTAACTTCTTTGATCATCTCTATAAACTTCTTATTTCGCTCCTCTCTTTTCTTTTTTCTTAGGGCTTGTGGATATGGTATTTTCGGTGTATAAGGTTTTATTGGTGGAACGGTATTTTCTTTGGTTGGTGTTTGGATTGGTTTTTCTTTAGCTGCTTCTTCTTCAGCTTCTTCCTCCTCCTCATCTTGAATGATAGGATTATCAGTAGGAACGGGTGGTGGATCATATGAGAGACCACTTCGAGTGAATATAGCATTGATATGCTCATTTCTTGTTTGTGGTGGACGATAACTCTTATCGTTTGATCCAGACGGTTTTGGATTGGATTGGGTGTTACTTGGTAATGTACCAGGAATTCGAGAAGAAAATTGATCAGAAAGTCTACCAAATTTTTATTCAAGATCCTGGATAGAAGCTTGATGATTTTTCTGACCTTGCTCAACTTTGGTTTTGAGATTGAAAAATTAAGTTTTTACAAACTCGTTTGTAGCTCTTTGAGTAGTTACGAAATCTCGCATCATTTTTTCGAAATCAGACTTTTCCTTTTTATCGGAATTTGGTGGGTTAGGATTGTCTGTTCAGGGTTGATAATCACGGTTGTTATCCCTTTGTTGGCGGTCTTGCCAATTTCCAGAACTTCTTCCGTAATAATTACCACGAAAACCTCCTTCATGATATCCTCCTTGGACATAATTGGCTTCCCCTTCGTTGGGTCTATTCATAGGTTGGTCATCACACTCGGATGATGTGTGATTTCCTCCACAATTATTACAGCCAAATCGCATTTCTTTCATTTCTCCTTTTATATCTTTGTATTGCGAGTCGATTTTAGAAGTCAAGGCTTCTATTTTCTCCATGAGTTTCGAATTATCTGAACTTTCGGCAAAAGCAACGGTTTTCCGTAGGGGTTTGGTTTTGGAATCTTTTGACCAATCGAGTTTAAGGAGTACTCGATCTTCGAGAAGTTGATATGCCTCGTTAGGTGTTTTGTAAAGAAAAATTCCTCCGGCATCAAGGATTGCTTGGGATGCTTCATCAAGACCATGATAAAAGATTTGGATTATTGTTCCTCGTCTTAAATTATGACCATGACAACTTCAAAGCAAATCTTTCATGCGAAGCCAAGCTTCAACAAGAGATTCATTAGGATTTTGTGTGAAAGCACGGATTTCTCCCATTAGTCTATCATACATGGCAGGTGGAAAGAATCGGCTTACAAAAGCTTGCCTCATCGTCTCCCAATTATTGACAGTTCCTGGGGTTAATTCGTTATACCCTACTTTGGCATCTCCAGCGAGTGATGATGGAAAAAGTTTGAGCTTAATAGCATCGACATTGGTATTTCCATAACGAAACATGCCACAAATTTCAATGAATTCGGCAATATGTTTATGCGGATCGGCCCGCGAACGGCCATCAAATTGACGGTCTTTGATCATAGAAAGATGGTGACCTTTAACGGTAAAGTTTTCACCAAGGTCGGCGACAACAATAGCAGCTCCAAGAGTGGGTGCTACGGTTCGATTGGCGGCCCACATGGGTTGATCGTCAGCCATGGGTATTGGTTTAAAAAGATCGGAAATCGGATGTTCTTCGGAAAGATTATCAAACCAAGTAAGAATAGATGAAGATCTCTTCTTACGAAACAAAATTTCGGGATTGGATAAAGGTGTACTAAGCTTTTCAGTAGTAGAACGAGTGTTCATACAACTACCAAGAGAATCAAGTCAATTACCTAAACAAAAGAACAAGAAAAATAAAATTTTCGAAAACAGAAAGTTCTATCCGAATTGGTTGGATGCCAAACCGATCGGTTGGATGCTACGGTAAAATAAAAAACTGAGAAACCGATCGGTTGGATGTCTATCCGATCGGTTGGATGCTTCTGATGAAATTTTTTAAAAAAAAAAAAACGAACACGAAAAGAAACGGACTTTTAAAACTTAAAAGAAACACAATCAAAATCCCCAGCAGCGGCGCCAAAAACTTGATGTGCGTTTTATTAGTGCAAGTTTTAAATTTATAAGGGTGAATTACCGAATCTAGAAACAACACATACGAGCAAGTGTACTCATCCGTTATAGCAAGATATGATGGTAAGTCGGGATCGTTCGCAGGGATTTGTGAGTGAATCAAAATATAAGTCTAAAAGTAAATCTCTAATGTACGCAAATAAGATAATAAGCAAATTCAATAATTTAAAAACTACACTTGTTTAGGCTAGTTTTCTACTTAATGACAAACATGATTGTGATAACTTTTGATAACATGTTGGTTGTGATAATTAGATGGTGGTCTAATCTATTGTTTCTACAAGTTAAACCTTCGTCAAGATTTTAGTTTATAAAAACAAGCTTTAGGTGTCAACCAATCAATTCAAGATCTATCCAAGGTTCATAAAATATGGTGACTATCTTAAACACAAGAACAAACTCTTATTACAAATCAAATACTCTTAGAAAATGGTCATTACAAAAGGTAACCCATTCATAGAAAAAAGGTTACAATTGTTTATAAACATCTAAACTTTCGTCCAACTAAAGGTTTACAAACAATCCGATTTGATGTTATAAAAGCATTCTTATTACAATCATACTTCTTGTTTCTTTGTTTAGTCAAGAATAATTATGGTGAAAAACAATCATTTATAGACAAATGATTATAACTAGTTGAATAATAACAAATCTTTCGACCCTTGAAACTATTATCAATTAGTTAACCTTGGCTCAACAAATGTCACTATGAAACTTAAGGTACAATTGGTTCTTAGGATTGACTTGAAATTGAATTAAAACATGTTATCACAATCATTACTATCACTAAGCATAAAACATCGTCAAAACAAGTGTAAAAAGACTACTAGCCACTCATAGCAAACATGCAAATAAACTCAGAATATTTAACATTAGAATCCATGGTTATAAGTCTTAAAATGCTTTTAAATTGATAACAAATGACAAGGTATTGATAACCTAAGTATTGGTGATGATTTCTTGAGATTTTTGGCCTCCGAATGTTGCTTCCTTGGTCCTCCAAAGTTCCTGGTTCTTTCTGCATGAATTTTCCTTCTTTGAGAGCTAGATGATGATAATAATTGAGAGTAGTAATGAGAGTAAATGATCTCTTGAATTGTGTCTTCAATTGTGTACTCTTGGGGTCCTTTTAGGCTTGTCAAATACTCCTAGTAATGAATAGGGACATAAATGCTGGAGCTTGGACAACAAGACATTAAGAAGGGCCTAGAACAATGGGACAAAAGACCAAGATTCGTGCACAAGAAATTATATTTTTCAGCAGAAATGTCCATCCGATCGGTTGCGGGTTGGCACCGATCGGATGGAAGTGGTAATTGTGGCTATCCCATCGGTTGTACTCCAACCGATCGGATGGTAGGTTCTGGTTGCCTTGGACTTTGACTTTTACTTGTGTAGTTCTTTATGCACTATCCAAACTTGATTAACTCTGAACTTGGAACTTTGAAATGACAAAACTTAGGTTCTCCTTATGAAATGCGTCACAGATTGGACTTTGAACTTGGGAATCTTCGTATAATTGCATATACTTCATTTTCTTCACATTTTCTCCGTTTTTCCTACATTTGGCTACATATGCTACAAAAACATACTTTGATACGATTTAGTGGCAAAAGCATATAAAAACAACCAAATAACATACACAAAAACACTAATAACGCTTCTAAAAACATGTTAACTTTGAGCGTTATCAGTGTCCTGTAATTAAGGGAACAAGTAGTCCTTTACAAAATGGATCCGTGTCAGTGAGTCTGACCCTTAAATTAGCTCAAAAGGTATATCTAAACGTTCAACAAATTATTTTGTCGGCCATAAATTGCATAGTAAAATAGCACAAGAAGACCGCCAATAGTATCTCTTACTGAGTTGTTATTGATTTGATATCCAGGATGCATGGCAGTGTGATATTTGTGGATCAAAATCGGGAAGAGGCTTTGGTATGTTATTCATAATTTCTATGCTAATATGCTATAAAGATTGTTAAGTTGTGGTTATGTTCATATATATGTGTATATATATATATTATATTTTAGTACTTCAGTAGTCACATCTTTGGATATTACCATCTGAGTTCTATTTATATTCCAATAGAGGCAACTTTTGAAGTTCTCCCAAGACTTAACGAAATCAATTTCGGGAGTGGTGTTATCGATGAGCTTTTGTTTCTGGAATTGCCTCGGGAGTACATATTTTCTTCTGGAATAATAGTGTTGGAGTATGGACAAGTTGTTCAAGAAAGTATATACGATCAACTTCGTGTGGTTCGGGAGGGTCAGCTGAAAATCATTTTCACCCCTGATTTAAAGGTCAGTTTGGTATTTCTTTGGTTTATAATATATCTTGGTCTGTAATAAATTGTGCACGACGCCACGAGGAGCTTCTTCCGCGTAGATTAGTTGCACCACAGGTCCACATGTACAAATTTTTATTTTATATACAATAATGGTTAAATTCATAAATTTATTAATTGTTTTCTGAATCTGATTTGTTGTTTTGCAGGTGAATCAGCTGTTACAAGTAGCATAGAAATGTCAATCTACAATAGCCGGAAGTGGTTCTGATTGTGTCTCTCAGCAAGACTTGCAGACAAACAGCAATAGGTGAGTTTGAATCATTTGTATCTATGTCCCAAGACTATGTTATAAAATATGAACTAACCGAGTGTGATTATTGGTTGCAATATCATGCCAGTTACTTCGATGAGTGGGTTACTTTGGGTTATGCTTTATCTCTACCGGCGAAGTAGGACGAAATTAGCACTAGATGGCTATTTATCTTTTGTGCGTGCAGGTCACGGGTACTCTCAGAGTATGTTATTGCTTGCTCAAAGGTAACTTCATAAGCCTTTTTAGTTGATGTTCTTTTTTCATTCTTTTTATCCTGGGACGATTTACAAATAACTCACTCATTTCCAAACCATTTGTAGTATTTGTTAAAACCTATAAATAAATTAGTTGTGTGAACTAGGATGATGATTATATCATGCTACAAGGTGCGAAGCATATAGATTTCATTGTTACGTATCATTTTAATGATCATAAGTACACTGATGAGGGCAAAGCATTTCACTATGCATCTGCATAGATGTGGCAAACATGACTGAGATGTTTTGACCAAAAAGGTACCACTAATGCTTACAACCTTCTAACTCATTTAATAAAAAAATTACCATCGCATCATTAGAGTTAAAATTATATATTTCTATAGTAATTGAACACTGTTTATGAATAGGCAAAAGATCCTTTTCCCAACCTGACTAACCTGTTTTGCTCAATATGAAAAATGACCCATTTTGACCCCTTACCCAACAACACACTACCCAAACATTTTTATCACCCATTTTGACCCAAAGTAAGTTACTATTCTACATGCAATTTAATATGACCTGAACGGATTTTTTTCCACGGTATGTTATGTAATTTAATTTATGTCTATTATTGAAATAGTCCGTATATTCTAATGTCTAAACCTGTCCATTTGTTAAGCCCTCATCAAGAATACACTGTTGATATCATTTTTTTTTATGTGTTCCTTTAAGAATGGAGAACTAAACTTGAAAATGATACACATTTTTACCTTTTTTATCTGTTCCTTTAAGAATGTTGATATCATTTATTTTAGTTGAGAATAAAAGGGGTATGCAGTTAATTTTTATTGGGTATGCACTCTATGTAAAATAACAAAGTAAAAGCACAAAATTAGTCTTTTTTACACTAAGCCAAGAATTTACAGGGTATGCAAGTGCATACCCTGTCTAACATGTATATCCGCCCATGATTCTAGAGAGCAAGATGGTAATTTATGAAAATGGTGTCTAAAGTTGCATTTTGTTGTTGTTGGTTTATGTTTTCTTCATGCTGCATTACCATTTCTCTCTTCCCGAATTAAGGAAAGGGATGTAACGTGAGTCGTGACTCCAACACAAGAAGAGCTGCTCCCACTTACCATATATCCTTCCATGAGTTTTGGGTCAGGAATTTAGTTAGAATTGGAAGGCAGCATAACCTTATTATGTTGTATTGCTCTTTTCTTCTTATACATATGTTTATGTAATAAAGCATGATGCTATGTCGAAGCAAGTTCTTTAATAATGTCTGATTTTTCCAATCAAACCCGTTTGAGTTGCCTTTGTACCACTTAGTCGTCATTTGTACAAGATGAATTTCTATATTTGAATTCAATGTAAAATCTGTTTTATAAATTAACTCTTAGGCCAAATGCAAAGATATGATTAAGAAAAGAATAAGGTTGGAGTTAAGATCTTTTGAACACTAATTACATTTAAAAATATCTTCGGCAAAACTATCAATATATAAAGTTCATTATGTGTGTCCAGCACCTGTTATTATGTTCTACTACCTCCGTCCCAAAATATAAGTCCAGTTTGACTTTTTATATCGAACTTTGACATTAAATATTTTTGTTTGTATTATATATCACTTGATGAAATTTATACCAAATGAAAATACATATATAACGCTATCCATCTATATATTTTACATCAAGTATTATATAATACAACCAAAAATATTTACGGTCAAAGTTCAATTAAAAAAGTCAAACTGGACTTATATTTTGGGACGGAGGGAGTATATAAATCAACATGCTTTGGATTTCCGCAACAAAAACCCACAATATGTGCGTATGTAACTTTATTTTCTCTTTTGGCTATTTGACTCTTTGTTTGATAACACGTATGTTTCATTTGTACGAACCTTCTATTTCCAATTCTTTCACTCATGTTTCTTTCTAACTACTAATTGCATAATACACAAGTCACTATCTTTTTTAGGTCTTCTATGATTTGAGTTGCTATTGTTCGATATAATACACTACTAACATTTTTAAGGTAGTATTGATGTCCAAATAACATTATTGCATCAACTCTTTTATGTATGACATATATAAGTTTGGTACCCTGTTAAAAAAGGAAGGATGATTTAAAGTTAGCCTTTTTCATGTTTAGACGTTCACGATGAACATGGATTACTCAAATGGTGACGTTGACCGCATATCTTTGCTCTCCAAGACTATCCAGTTGAAAAGACGATACATACACGTGTATTTTATTAATACTTACAAACCAAATTGTTTATCGTATCATTGACACATTACATATTATTTCTTTAAAAAATAATGAAACTTATTTATGATCTTTCTTCTTTCTTACTTTATTCCCACACTTAATTTCTTGATGCATAATTTCTTTAAAAACCCCGTGATTTCACGGGTCTATAAGCTATTACTTATTATTCTTTTCAAAAGTTTATATTACATAAAAAGTGCGAGGTTTTCTCGACACAACGGGTGTACAAAATAATGCTGATAATAGGATTTTATATATTCATCAAAGAGAAAATATTCACTTCTGATTAACAAATTAAATGGCGATAAGCTTCTACATACGCACTCTATTATTTAACTTCTCATGATATTGTTTGAAATAGTTATTTTTTTTGGTAATGAAAGTTCCACATATTCAAGTTTGAAGTATTTTATTTTATGAGCTGATTGTAAGTTGGAGTTGCACGGGTCATACTATAGTTGTCTTTTATGTTTATGATCTCATAAACAACATAAACGTTATACTATCAGTAGTGGAACATTCAAGTTTGTGGTGCTTAGTTATAATATTAATATTATTACTTCTCATTAATTTTATGGTAATTTATCAAAGACTACTACAAATGTAGTCTACAAAGAGGTTCTTCACAGTCTATGATCAAGTTTCAAGTGGTATGTAAGAATATTCATATGATGTCATTTATGCCCTTTTTTTACATGTATTATCAATCACACAAATGTTTTACTTACACTTTATTTTTATACTTATTAGGTCCTCACGGAATGTTCATTGGCTTATCACTTCATCAACTTTCCCACTACATACATTTGCTTTTTAAAGGTGTTCAAGATTGGAGCTCACGTGCATGGGCATTTGTTACATTATTAGTTACAAGCATTGTACTATATGTTGACTTATTACTTCATATTCCTTTCGAATAAATGATTCAGCCTGTTTACTTTCGTTCTTTTCCTTATTTTGTTTAGACACTAATTTTTCATTTTTTTTGCAATATCTCTTCTAAAAACCCGTGGATTCCACGGGTCTTATAAGCTAGTAATTATATAAGCTAATAGATATGTATAAGAATTTATAATGCTTATCTTATAGATAAATAAAATATATATTAAATAGTTATCTAAAAATTACAGCAGATAAAGTAGAAGCCATTTTCTTGACCAGCACAGTCTTGGTCATATCATATACTGGCATTGCATATATCTTAAAGCTAAATAAATATAACTAAATATATTGGTAACGATTAGTAAATAGTGGTTGAGTGAAAATATAGAATTGGAACTTGATATCTATCAATAACATGAACCAACAAACAAAAATGAAATGGTGCCAAGCAAAATTCACCATCATTTACGCTGTCGCTTGTTGCACAAACGGCGCTGCATTAATAGCAATCCACATTCAGTTTGACCATTTACAATTATAACATAATTTCTAATCAACATTATCCTCTTTCTTGTCAGGGCAATTTTAGAGACTGTGACCACGCTGCCGACACAACAAACATATCTGCAAACACATTTTCAAAAACTATTAGTTCACACAACATCTTAATAAGTCAACAATCACATTTTCATAAATGCATTGACCAACCAGAAACATGACGCCCAATCACTGTTAAAATTAACATAAACCAAATAAGCCATAAGCCGGCTATATAATCCGAAACAAACACCCCCATCAAACAGGTCATACATGAGTTTAATTTGGCATAACTATGGAATGGATAAAATCATGAAATGTTATTGTTACAGTCATGATACTCAAGTTCAAGCTACTTTATATTCTAGAGTTGAAGTAAAAGTGAAGAACTAAACACAATAACATAAACCCATAACTCAATTGGGTCAAAAAAGCTAAAACCCTAAATCTATTAATTAAAGTTTTAACCCAAAAACATACCTTTGATTAACCCTTAAAACAAAATCTCTGTAATTAAACATTTAAGATCTTTAAATGAAAAAGCGAAGCCGGATCTCTTTTATGGTGGCTCAATCGTGGTGGTCGGGTGGTGGTGCCAGGGGAGATATTAAGCTGGGTTTTNTTTTTTTTTTTTTTTTTTTTTTTAAGATTTGGGTAACAGGTGGTATAGGAAGTTACATCGTATGTCATGTTTGGTCCTTGAAGTTTTTAAAATTTAGTCCGCTTTTTAGAAGTTCGTTTCTTTAGATTTTTGACACATATAATTTTTGCTGGATTTAATCTCTAAACGAAATTTATTAAACGTTGACCAAATTGGATTCAATTTTGACTTTTTAATAGCCAATCAAATCGCACGATTTTGCACGCGTGTCAGTTTCAAGCATCCTGATTGGTCCAATTTTTTTTCACATAAGATTGTTTTCTTAAAAAAACTCTGAAATGATGTAATTCTTTTATTATATAAAAGATTGGAAGGCAATTTGAAATTCGTCACTATTACATACTAACTCATTATTTGATGAACATCGATTCTTGAAGACATCTCTACTTGGTTCGTGATTTGATAGTGAATAGCAATAAGGGGATTATGGACTTAGGACTATTTGTTTGTTTTAATTTTATTTTTATTTTTAGACGTTTATAAAGTGATTCCCATGTATTAATCATACCTTGTTTAACCCTTATGCCTTTTTAAATTGTTTACCCAATATTTCTTTTAAGAATTATTTAGACCTAGACTCTAGTGGTGGAGATTTGTATTATTACCAAGCATATGCTAGAATACTCGCTACGACTGAGCAATTGAGTGATCACCTCAAAAAAAATGAAACACATAAATTAGTGAGAGTATGAGTGTATTCGTTCCCTTCTCGTGAAGTGCTTGGTTTTTAAATTTCTATCTTTGGTATTTGTGAACTTATATCTTCCGGTTTTTACTTAGGAGATATCCTTTTAGAAATTATTAAACGGTCACAAGATCGTTGAACTCTCACCTTCTCATTTATTCGTAATAAAAAATGTTGCTCTTTTTAAAAAGGATAAGCTTATATTATTAACTTCTTATTTTTCGATGAGTCTGTGAACATATATGTTTCGAAGTCCATTTGGAAAATAAGAAACGATAAATATTTTGTTTGAGTTGTGTAGATATCGAGAAAGATGATATTTGAAGTTGTGATAAAAATGATGGGGTATGGGGTTATTTATAATAAATTAATAAAATTTAAATAAAGTGTTATTTAAATTTTATTAATTTATTATGGCCTCCACCACGCGCGAACTCTATCGAGACCACCAACCACCGCATGCAATGGTCTGTCTTTGGACGTTGTTTGGTTGTGATCGTCACCGAACCAATAGAAATTTCAAGAAGTGATATTACAATTATAGTATTTAGAGAGAAAAAGTAAAAATACAAGTCTCAACATAGAAAAACATTATCTCTCATGTAATCGACAAATTGAGAACATGCGTTTGACAAGAGTAATGGGTCTCATGTTTACACATTCGTAGATATAACCAAATCACGTCATTTTGTCCACTTTGATGGAGATCATAAGAGCACAACACTGAGTGCAGTTTCGTACGGAGTGAACATCACGTCGTGTAACACCCCAACCCGACATGGGTCAGGAGCGCTACAGTATGGTGACATATCAAAGCATACAACGCAAGCGGAAGACTTAAAACAAAAGGTTACAAGGGAAAAATGTGAAAGTACAAAAGAAATACTAAAACTATAAAAGAAAAGAAAAATACAACTAAACAAAGTCTAATCTAATCCAAGTCCAAAACTAGTCCAGATGTAATGGGCTTCTAGTCCATGGGGTAGTCCACTAAAGCTCTATAGCACTCTTCACTCAAACCCAGCATCCAACCTAAAACCTGCCGTAGGAAAAGGAAATGCGGCTGAGCTACGAAAGCTCAGTGGACAGATATATATATACACATATATATATATATATATATATATATATATATATATATATATATATATATATATATATATATATATATATATATATATATACAACGAATCAACGAAACATAAATAAACATAAGAAAATGAATCAAAAGCTCCTGCTGAAAAGGGATGTCATCTGTCAAATGCATAAGCGATCAAACGAAACGATATCATAAGTCAAAAGAAATGAAGCATCAAAGATATATCAATATAAACATAATCATACGGAAAAGGAAAAGAGTACGTATCAACAAAGAGGTGTCTAAACAAGCTATTTATTTATTTAAATTAAAATAAATACTAAACTAATTTAGAAAATTACCAAACTTTTTGTAAAACTATTTAACAACTACAGAATAAGTCAAAAAGAACAAATAAGCAATTCCAAATTGCCTTAAACCGAACAGGCCTGCAAACTTCTCTATGGCCAAATTCAGCTTATCAAATAAGCTTGAATGGACAATTAGAACTTGGAACCTTGGAGTTTGGTGGAAGGGCTTTCCAAAAAGCCCAAATGCTCACCCTGAATCCAAATAATAAGCTTACAATGAGCTTATCAATCACACTCCTTTACACTGATCACTCAGTGTATAGGAAGTGATGAGACAAAATGAAAAAGCAGAATTAAGCAGCAAAATAAGAAGTTAGATGGACATAAAGCACATGCACAACAACTAGGCCAGAAGGGCTTCTCAAAATGTCCAAGATCAGGCATCAAGCTCAAGGTTTGAGCTTATTGTAGCCTTGGAAAAACATGTCAGTGGGCTAAGGCCAAAAGTGAGAATTTGAATAAGCAAACAGCTAAATAAGCAATGCAGGCACAATCCAAGTTAAACTCACACAAGAACAAGCTCAAGCAGACATAAATAAACTAAAGACAACAATCTTACAACCCTAGATCAATTATAAACCAAGATCAACAAGTACAATGTACTGATGCTACTCAATACACTAGCTCAAGGTCACAGGTTTAGGGCTCAAATAAGCACAACAAATAAGCTGAGAATGAAAAACAAAAGGCACATTCAAAAAGATACAGTATCAAGCTACACAAAACACTAAGAATCAAAGAAAATGACCAAATGTGGAACAAGATATGGTGCTAAGAAAAACGGGCCAACTGTGGTACAGGGGAATTTTCAGAAAAAGTGCCAATAAAAAGCTAACAAATAAACAGTTTAACCAACTTAATGAAAATTATAAAAAATACCCTAATGACAATGAGCAACAAAAGATTAATTACCCAAAGGCACAAGTCCTAAAAGCCAATATTAAACCCTACACAAAATTCTAAAGTTTATTCAAAAACTTTTTTTTGAAAATTTGACTTTTTGAATTTGACTCCTAGTTTGACTTTTGTGAGGTTTGATTTGATCCTACTGGTTTATTAAAGTATATTAAGCTAATATTAGTTGACTTTAAGCTTAAAAAACTACTAATCAACAGATTTGAGTGATTATCTAACTAGGATTACTAACAATGAAGGAAGAATCAAGATGCAAGTGTGATTTTGACTTATTGACAAACAACTACTGGTTTATTGGTTTTATTGATCTAATAGAGCCTAATGACACATGATACAAGCAACTTCCACCACAGAAACACACAAGTGCATAGATAAACAGACAGAACCAAACACTCCTTCAACTTACTGACTTGGTGATATTCTCAGCAAAAGGTTAAGTTAAACCATGAAACTGAGTCCAGAGTGACTTATAATGACATACAAACTATTTTAAGCATTCAAACACTATAGCTAACAACAAATGCATAAGAATCACTAAAAGCTTAAAATAGCAGTCAAAATGAAAAACATGAGCACAAAGGATTCTAATTAACAAATACCCAATTTCAAGTTACTAACTAACTTAACTATACCTAATAAGCAGAGAAACATAAGGAAAGACAACTAAATAGTACTAGAACAATGAAAAGCTAAAAATAGAACAAAAGCTTACAATGCACAACCAAGCTAAGAACTGAGAATCATGACCAATAGAACACTCCTATAGGCCTTCCACAAGGCCACTAACCCACTGCCATCCCAAATTAACAGTGCTCCAGCTTCTTCTCCATCTTCCTTTTTTATTTTTTTATTTTTTCATTATTATTTATGATTTTTATAGATTTTTGAATTAATTAGCTTAAACTAATTTAGATGATCTAAAAGCTCTTGAAAGCTTACTAGAGAGCCTTAGTGAGCTAAAAGGAACACTTAACAACCTGGTACAATCTTTAAAACTACAGATTACACTGGAAAATGAAAATGGAACTAATTCGACACTAAGTAAAATAAATAAAAACTACTCTCCTCCTCAATTGCTTCTCTCTCTATTTGTAGATGACAACTAGGGTTTGTGCACCCTTCTGAATGAATCCCACTTGATTTTGGACCATTGGATAGCTTAGAGATGATCTTGACCCTTCAAACATATTTGGCGCCAAATTTGTCAAAGTAGCATTTGAGGATAACTTGGAGGGTTTTGGGGGCATTAAATGCATCTTGGATCATATGGAGGTTGGGGGGACAAGAAATGGTGAGGTTGAGGTGGAAGAGTGGTGGTGCACAGTGGAGAGTACAGGACCACGTGGGAAGGAGAAAGGGTGGTTTGGCTCGTTAACTGGAGGGAGTATATAAACGGGGGGGGGGGGGTGAATTTTATTATAAGGGTAAATGGGCTAGGGGTGAAAGAATTGGGCCAAGGGGTGAAGAGATTGGGCTTGTTGGGTTTGGTTTTGGGTTTATTTGGGTTGTGTAATGTGACATTTCGTAAAATTTCATGTCACTAATTTTAAAATTTTATTATTTAACTATTCTATTTTTTTTAAATAATTAACTTCATCGGAAGTTATCCGTGTACGTTTAAATCATTCAACCGCGACTAGACTACGTCCATTCTACACTTTTTATGCATTTTTGTTTCCTTCAATCCTATTTTAAAAGTCACTTTTTATTTTTTTTTTCAATTTTACGTAAACCTTGCACCTTTTACGTTTTACACGATTTAAATTTACGTTTTATGGTTTTAACAACGTGAACCAACCTTAGACTATGATAATTTTACATATTTTATACATTTTAACCTATTTTCATATTTACAAGTGAGTTTATACTTGTCGTATCATTTTTATAATTTACGTCACTTTTATCAAGAACCGGTGCACCAAACGCATTTCCAACTCACGGTTTCGGTTTTGACAATGTTTAAACCCTCCAACGAATTTACCACTCATCTAAATTACTAAAATATATTATAAAAACAATTTTTAATATTTTTGGAAGTTTTACAATTTATTACTACCCGGTCACTACGTTACGCGCCTTAAAACCCTACTTTTTAATTACCGGGAGCAAAATAAACCACACAATACATCTAATAACAATTTATAACATAAAAATTCTGCACTTTCATCCCTCCCCTTCCTAGGTGGCGCCACATTATGGTATGCATGACCATTTTTGCCCAAGTGTCACATAAAGACTCCAAAGTGCATGTATTATGCACCAAACTTATCATCCACTCATAGTTACATGCAAATCTCACCATTTCTTGCTTTCTCCTTCATATGAACGACTCAAAACAGCCCTCCATCACCATCATCTTAATTTTCTAGCTACATTGGTTCAAGATCTTGAAGGCCTAGTCTTCTTCTTGGTTTATTACACTCAAATAATACATAAATCTCATCATCATCAACATCAATTTTTCTTGGATTCAAGGGTTTTATTTGGTGATTATTCTAAAGGTTTTCAAGATGGTTTTGTTGCTGTGATTTCAAGTTCTCCAAGGGTTTTTAAGAGTTCTTCTTACAAGAGTTTCATGATTGGTGATTTTGGAAGCCCTTTGTTTTCATGTTCTCTTGTTATTATTCTACTTCAAGACTTTTCTTCTTTGGATTTTTGGTGATCTTCAAAGATGGTTCTATGGCTGTAAATTGAAGTTCTCTTTGGTCTCTTAAAAGTTCTTCTTTCAAGTCACAAGGGTTTTTCTTGATTGGTGGCTATAAATTCCTTTCTTCTTGTAATTTTTCCTTGTTCATCACTTTTGTAAGGAAACTCTCCACTCACTTTTCATTTTATTTTTATTTTCACTTCTGTAAATTTTATATATCTTGATGTATTTGAATAGTATATAAGTTATTATGCTTGGTTAGGCTTGGTACATAGCTTAGAAAACACTAAAAACACTTAAGGACTAAACATGCAAACTGTGAATCTGAATCAGGGGTAAAAATGGAATAAACTGATTTAATCAGTAAACATTGGACCTAAACTAAAAATATGTAGTTGTAGCCCTGTGTCTTGTGGTCATTTTGACGGGTATTTCATCGAATAACTCGTTACAATGATTAAACTAGAAATATTTTCGTGAAACATGCCAGATTCTGAGTTGCAGATTTAAATGGTAAAAATCTCAGTGATATGCTTATTTTCACTACTTGGCCCAGTTTTATGAAATGTAGGTAACATCTTAACGGGGAATTAATTGGACTTGTAGAACTCTAGATATCTCAACTTTCGTGAGACTGTTGTATTTTTGACAGCTGATGTACTGGATAGTATGGGTAAATTGATAGTTTTACTAATGTTGTGTAATTTTTAGCTTAGTGTGACCCACAAAACTTGTTAGTACAGATGAATACCTTTCCGGGGATATAAAGAACTTAAATTTTTAACTTACGGTTTACAAGTAACGGATTTTCTAAGTTGCGCAAATTATAAAAATGTTAACAGCTTTGACTTAAAAAGTATAAAGGATTCAAAAACTCATATGATTATATCTTTAAAACTTTATTTTGAACACTTGATATATTTAGGAATTATGTACCAAGCGTAGGTAAGATAATAACTTATATATAGCTGAGTTACATCAATGTTTATTTTCAAAAACCTAAGACAAGCGTATATCTATTTAGGTTCATCGTAGAACTTTCGCGGCTATTTTCTTCACTTGCTTATTCCGTGCTATTTCCTTTGTCCAGGTGAGTTCATAGCCTCGCTTTTACTTATTTAAACATTTATTAAACCTCGCGAGGGGGATACATGCTAGTTTTACAAACTGAATACAAGTACTTTATGGTATGCTGGACCCGATTACATGATTTATAGACATCTGACATTGAGTATTTCTTGCCAATTAAGTCCCCATCATGAACCGTTAATTTCGTTGGAAACGCTAGTATTATGAATATGCATATTGGGCATTAACCAGCCTGGCCGAATGGGTAGCGCCCATCTTTCAACGGTCACATAATATTGAGAGACATGTGGTAAATGGCAAATATTACCCTACCGGGGCAATTATTAAATCTAGGTTAAGGTTCGGTTTCATGAGCTCAATGCTATAAATCTTATTCCCGACTTGTATTTGTTACATGTCAACTTAATTATGGGCGTATAACAACGTAGCTCATCGTATTTTAAACTTGAAATCTTGTATTCAACTTATTACTTATTAAACTCTATGAATTCACTCAACCTTTGTGTTGACTTTTTAGCATGTATTTTCTCAGGTCCGTAAGTGGCTTATGCTTGGATGGGCGGCGCAAAGAAATGGATATCTACTTGATGGCTCATGCTTAAATAAAACTTTCATTTGATAATGTTCTAAATTTCTAAAACTTATGTATCTTTTAACTATGTTAAAGACTTATGGGACCTGGCTGACTTTGATAAATTATCGAGTATGAACTTTTAAATAAAAATGACTTTGTTTTAAAGTTGTTTACTGTACTTGTACTATGAGACTGATAAATAGCACCCCATGTTGTATTCCGCTGCGTTCCTAAAATGGGGGTGTTATACTTGATGATGGTTATAATGATCAATTTGAACAACATGAACCTTCAAATGATCCAGATTCAGACCTCAGAACCATGCTTATGACCACCCAAATTCAGGCCCAAAAATGCAATGATATAAATACTAAATTGAAAGCCAAAATTGCATCATTAACGAAAGACCTTGAGTGCTGTAAAATTCAAATAACAAATTTTGAAACACGAGATAATCGGGAAAAAAGTTTTGAAATTGCTTTCCAAAAATCTTATGTTCAAGAACAAGAGTTACAACATCAAATACGCGAATTAACCGTTTCCAAAAATGCTTTAATCTCACAAATGGAATAAGAAAGGTTTAATCATAAACAACAGATGAATCAACTCGCCGATGAACTTTCTAAAACAAAATCTGAGTTGTCCCTTTGTCAAGCTGAGTTTCGAGAATATAAACAAAAGTCAAGGAAACGGATTGATTCTTACGTAGAAGAAGTTGTTGAATTGGAAAAGAAAATCAAAGAGTTTAAAAATGTTGTTTATAAAACGGGTGAATCCATCACCACAATTCAAAAGTTCACTTTGCAACAAAGACCTCCCGGGTGTGGTTATGCTCTTGGTTACGATACACCTAGTTTTTTAAAAACAGCACTCAAGGAAATTCCAAAACTGTATAGTGCAGAACACTTATTTGATGAATCTGTTGTGCGTGTTGTTGTATATAATCGTGACGAAGAAGAGGAAATAGAGGATGAGAGTCGATCTAAAATGAGCAATGTTTTTTACAATACACCTTTTGATTACTCAAAATTTCCTCATTTATATGCATCTTTTGTGCCTCAGAAAGAGAAAACTGAACAACATTGCTCTTTAATACAAGTAAATGAGTCATCTTCTGATGTTGGTCCTATTAAACCAGTAGCACAAATAAATGGTCCTTTACCTGACTCCGGTCAAATCAAACCATTACCAAAACGTTGTAGTGTCATGAGGTATTTTGATACGTTTATGGAAGACATAAAGTTTTTAGAACAAGCAATTGAAAGAAACTCAGAAATAACTGTAGCTACTTTTCAAAATGCTTACGAAAAAGAAAAAAGAGAAGTCTTTCAAAAACAATTGTTGCCACATGTTCAACATTTGCGTCTTTCTGCTACACGCTGGGAAAAGGAACTTCAGACGGAGGTAAAATCAATGATGGAAGTTTTCAATGCAACCGAACAAACAATCTCAAAACAAAAAAGAAAAAACAAAGTTTTGCAGAAAGAGGCTGATCGACTCTTAGAATATGTTCTTAATGCTGATATATTATCTGTAATTATGAATTCTTTGTATGAATCTGGTACTGCTATGCTTGTTGATGATCACACTGATGATATTAAATTGTTGAATGAACATGTTGAGACTTTAAAAAGACTTTGTTTTAAAGTTTTTTACTATACTTGTACTATGTGACCGATGTATGGCACCCCATGTCCCTTTCCGCTACGATCCTAAAAAAAATGGGGGTGTTATATGTAATAAACAAGGGTCCGTTTGGTTAGGTTATATCACAAGGACCATTGTTGTAATTTGCCCAAGGTTGTGGGACTAAAAATGTAACTTCTCCAAAGATATCACAAGGACCAAACATGCCAAACTTAATAAACCCAAGGACCATTCTTTGAAATTTTTCCATTTTAAATACCCAAGGACCATTTTTGTAATTTTCCAAAAGTTCCGGGACCTTTTCTGCCATTCACCCAAAAATTCATTCAAGGACCAATTTTGACAACTTAAAATATTTTAGGGACCTTGAATGATAAAACTCCACAATTTTGGATTCCAGGGACTAGTTTTGCCAATTTTTGAAAGTTGGGGGACTGAAACTGCCAATTATGCAAACTTTGTTCGTTTTTCATCTGTTTTTAAACATTTTGCATTTGAGACATATAAAACACGATCCTTGCATATTTTATGCATTTTGATGCGTTTTTGAGTGTTTTCAGATGTTTTGCAGTTCAGATTTGGCCAAAAATGATGAGTGTTTGAGCACTCATCATTTATATATATCAAATTTTCAAACGTAACGTGTAGTTTTTATTTTACGGGTTTTCGGATTATTCGTAAAAAGTTAGATCGAATTTTCGGGTCGTTATACGTCGTCTCTTTCACCAATGAGTATGTCCCCAACCGTAGGCTCCTTAAAAAAATATTTTGGGTTCTGTGTGCGCGATGTCATGAAATTGCTTACTTAACCGCTCCATAAGTTTCATAACAAACTTCTCAAGACATGATCGTCTACGCTTGGGAATGTTTTTAAATGCTTGATCCAAGAGCCCTACTAAACCAAAAAAATTATATTCATAAATTCTAAAAGTAAAAATGAATAATTAATAAGGATAGAATTTTAAAGATGAAAAACTATAACAGTATCACAAATACGTTGCTCAATTACTTGTAAAGTAACCCATTAACGACCACAACACTTAAATATTTGTATCCATACATGTAGTGTACCAAATTTCGTAAGGTGCTGCAAAGGCAAGTATTATCTTTAACCATCATAATTTTACGGATAAATTCTTTCTTGTAAAATATTCATTGGCTTTTAATTATGTGTATAAACACAGGTTGTTAAATGTGAGTATTTTATATATCATATGCTTAAAAACTAAAATTGCATACTTTGACATATTTATATTGTTGATGACTTTTCATTCAGTATATAGTTATTGAATCATCTATTATACAATTAAATAAATCACAAATTTGAAAATGGTCACTTTAGTTTGAGCAATAAGAGATCATAATTTTAAAATGAAGCCTTTGATTAGCTAATATTAGTCAAAATTGAATATGATTTGGTAAACATTAAAATAAAGTTATTTTTATTTTTATTTATTTATTTTTTTTCTAACAAGTACCATACGACATATGTTAAGATATAATTATTAAACGAAATATTATCATATAAATCAAAGTTTGCAACTATTACACATCAATTAAACTAAAAATTGTTATATTTATATAAAATCTTCAATTAAATAAACTAAAACTTGACTTCTTCACTCAAGCACGTGCCCTCGAGTTAGAAAAAATCCATATAACATATGATTTATGTGTGTAATAGGCATAAAATGTAAGATTGTATCCATTATAGTTGAATTGATTAAAGTTAGGAGTTATGCTTACACAAAAAGAGATTGATTGCCCATATATTTTTTATAAGAATATTTTATTTTTCATTTGCCACTATAAGAAACTATGTAAAGTAGTAATAAGTAACTTAATTATATTTTTATTCCATGTACTTTTATTACTAATGGTTGCGACCATCCCAAATTGCTCTCAAATTGATAGGAAAAATAGAAATCACATTGAGAGAGAAAAAGTTACTAAAGTTGATAATAAAACAAGTGTTATCTTTATATTTTGATAGTGGGTGTTTCTATTGTATTTTGTTGCGAGTTTATATAACTTTATACTATTTGTACATAGCAAGTAACAAATTATGCATTCGGTTAAGTAAGCCTTTAAACCTATAATCTTTAAATAATCTATAAAAATTGAGGGTTTTACATTTAGTTCAATAAAATTTAAGGTTTGATTATAAGTTCAATTAACTAATTAAAATATAATGATTAATAAATTTAAGTTCAAAACTAAAAAAGAAATTGAGCTCACTAGGCTATGCATATTTTTATTTTTTTCCACGAAATTTTTTAAAAGTTTGACCAAATTAATTCAATTTTGACGTTTTTTAGCCAACAAGAGGGATCGAGTTTGCAATTGAGTTTTTTTTATTGTTACAATTGAAAAATCCATTTGTCCAATTTGTATATTCTCTTATTATATAGACAAAAATACACCGTTGGTCCCTAAACTTTCCAGAAAATATGACAGGGGCCCCAAACTTGGGAAAATCGTCGTGGTGCATCCAAAACACAAGTTTTTAAGGCCGATTGCGTCCTTTGACCTGTAATTCTAAGGTCAACATCCATTTTGAGTTATATCATCAAAGGTATAATAGACCAAACACATTTTTAACCCAAACACATATAAAATTAGGTTCTAACCCAAGCATCCACTTCTTGGATCAATGACTTGAATTTTTCAAGTGGACAACAAGTCACTTTTTGCAAATTTCATAGGTTTGGTTATTCTTGTTATCACTATGATTGTGAATATTTGCATTGAGATTAATACTGGCGTCATTGGTCATGAAGATAAGAGTTATCTATTTGCAGAGGTGGCATATTGTTAGAATTAATTGTACATGACAATCATATTATTAAGCAAATCAAGTAGTCACAATGTGCGGAAGCGAAGGAACATCTATAACACATAAAAGATTAACATAAACTTAAATAGAAACGTACTGTACGCAAACTTGATTAATCTTGAACAAGTGAAGAATCCTAATTAGGGTTTATGTAGATCAATCATTAACCCCTTACCTTTTTGTTAATGGATCTCTTGATAATAACTATAGTGAGTTATTACCTCGTTCTTGTACACACGAATTAAACCGTATCAAGTTTATGCTAGTAAAAACACAAGAAGGATTTTTGATGCTCAAAAAATCAATCCAAGATCCCTAGGGATATGGGTTGATCGTTTAGGGACAAGAGAAGAGAAAGAAAAACACTTAGGGATAATGTGTGTAAAAAAGCTAGCAAAACAATGACCCCTTGTGTTTATATTTATACTAGAAGTAATCTTGGAGGACAAGCTAGGGCAAGGGTATCCCTACCCTTGTATTCGACCGGCCATACACCTCCAAGAGGTGTTCCGGAACCTTCTTGTTATCTTATTTACAATCTAGTCCTTTCCCTTTACGTTTAATGATAGTTAGTCCACACCGTTAACAACTAACGACCATTAGTCCTTTTCTTGTGTTCAAATAATAAATATATATACATAACATTTAATATATATTAATTATTTATTTCTTGATACTCATTCGTAATATGTGCAATCCCGAGGTCTCTAGTTCGATTCTAGTCATACGAATATTAATATTTACCCACAAACTCTAACAGCTCCCACTTAGATATCTATTAATAGTGTAATGACATTGGTTAACGTCTAGCAATACGCCAATGCCCCTAGTTCGACTCGAGGTAGGTTTTCTGGAAAAAAGTTTTAATGATTCATCATTATTATCATCCTTTTGTTTCTAATACCACATTAATAAAGATATGGGTTCAAGTCATTCTTTATTAAATTTATGTTTCTCGTTTATTAATGGTTGAGCAAAATTACCAAAACATCTGAACATATTCCAGATAGACTTTGGGCGTGGCCACGCAAACATTTTGTCAACCTTACGAGTGGCCCAACAGTATTAAACTTCAAAACAAATTCGAAGGAACAAATTCTTTCTTGACTACAAGAATAACTCATGAACTTTGCAACATTCTTGAAAACAATCCTTATAACTACCAGTTACGGATAGCGGTAAATTTCCTTACAGAAATGCACTACATCCATGACACTTATCTGATATCTCAAGTCTGAGGATAACTATTTAAAACATGATTCACTTTAATGACAAGTCCCATAATGTGAAATCATGCAGATGGGATAAGTCCTATATTCAATTCATTGAATATCATATGAAATTGGTATGACAACGCATCAATATACTTTCAAATATATCCTAAACAATACTCAGATTTGTCTTAGTTTAACGATATTCCCATATCATTAACCGACAATGGATATTTAAAATAATAAACTTATTCATGGATTTAAACATGCAAATACAGGATATATTATTAAGACAATGATAAATAAACATAACCAATACTTTATTTTATTAAAATAATAATTGTACATTACATCCTTTATCCAAATACTAATCACAGATGGGCATGAAACTATTGTTAGAATTAATATAGCATGACAATCATAATATTAAGTGAATCAAGTAGTCACAATATGCGGAAGCGGATACATATAACATATAAAAGATTAATATAAACATAAAAGGAACGTACCTTTGATTCTAGCTAAACAAGAATCAAACTTTAATCTTGAACAATTGAAGAACCCTAATTAGGATTTATATGGATCAATGATTAACCCCTTACCATTTTGTTAATCGATCCCTTGATAATAACTATAGTGAGTTATTACCTTGTTCTTGTACGCGCATATTGTTAGCGATTCAATCAGAATGCTAGTTCAAGTCACGAATAAAACATACAACAAACATGGTTTAGCTTTAATAAAATAAATAGGGTCGAACCCTTTTATTTAATACTGTCAATCCATCAATTATAGATCCATCAATACAATAATGATGAAAAGAATGGATACATGCATGTCATGCGTAAAGTGATTTACAATTCATCATTACATTAACATGCATGTCATGTATATCATATATAGGTAGACATGTGACTCACGATTCATCAATCTAACAAAGTAAGGGTAGTATTGATCGCACATATTTTTCTCGTGTATTGAGTTAGTATATTCATCCGAGAATGAGACCAATGATGTGTTTATATAGCATTTAAACTTGTCCAACAAGTCATTGCTAGCACCTCCTTAAGTTTCAAAACTCGACACTCAACCCCCTACTTTTCTCTTGTTCGACCATATAAATATTTCGTGACTTAATATAATTAAATCTCATACGCAACGCGTGCAATCCCAAGGTCTCAAGTTTAATACTAGACATACACGTATTAATATTTATCCACAAACCTAACAGCTCCCACTTGGATATCTATTAATAGTGTAATGACATTGGTTAGCGTCTAGCAACATGCCAATGCCCCTAGATCAACTCGAGCTAGGTTTCCTGGAAAACCTTTAATGATTAATCATTATTATTATCCTTTTGTTACTAATACCACGTTAATAAATATATGGATCTTAGTCATTCTTTAATTAACAATTCTGTTTCTCGTTGTTTATGATTGAGCAAGACTACCAAAACATCTGATCGTATTCCAGATAGACTTTGGGCGTGCGCACACAAACATCTTGTCAACCCTACGAGGGGCCAACAGTATTAAACTTCAAAACAAATTTGAAGGAACAAATTCTCTCTTACCAAAACATATGTCGGTCGAATCCCTGTATTAGGTCCTAATCATTGTCACGTCTTAACCATTGGTCATGTTATTTTTTAGGGGGATTTAGCGTGTTATTTTTGTTAGTGCAAATATTACGATATTTAATCTATACGGTCTCGTTTGTTTTGATTGATGACAAACGTATAACTTGATACATAACGTAAAATGTACAAGTTACTTGTAATCATATTTTGTCTCAACAAACATTCAACACCTCTCAACGTCTCGAGTCATCGTATGCTACAACACAGGTTCGTACATGTTTGTTATGTAGCATTATGATCAAACCCCTTGACCAACCATTAAGAATGACTAAAATACTTTTAGGGTCTTTAAGTGTTTTAAGTGTCAAAGTGCACTTTAGGGGTCAAATAGAATAAGTGTCACATTAGGTGTCTAGATAATATTAGTAAGTTTACAATATATAAAAATGTGTCTTATAACAACATAAGTACATAAAACATTTTTAGTAACTTACTAAATATTATATAGCTAGCTAATATATTTTTCATATACAAGTAACTTACCTTTTTAAGTTAGTATATACATTTGTCTAAATGTATTTTTCATAAAATGAAAAACTATATTTGGAAATTACCTTGGTCAAATATCATTTACTAGATGTGACATTTATGTGTTTGACAAGCAATACTCTTACACATTTTGGAAGCATTCTAATTTTGGTTAAATGCATGTCTTGTAAATGTGTCTTGTCTTGTCAACACTTAGTTTCAAGAAAATGCATGTCTTGTAAATGTGTCTTGTCTTGTCAACACTTAGTGTCAAGTAAATGCATGTCTTTTAAATGTGTCTTGTCTTGTCAACATTAAGTTTAAAGTCTTGTCAATGTTGACTAAAATAGTAATGGTTTAGGAACATGATTTTTACCTTTGCTAGTTTTAGGAACATGGTTTCTTTACTTGTTTTGCCTATAAATAGAACAAGATTGTTTCACTTGTAAACTTGATGAAAATCCACACACACATAGTGTAGTAGAAAACCATGTAGAAACACCCATTAGTCACCCTTTCTATAATGATCATAATGCTTCTAACATTCATCTTTGTTGTAAGCATATCATACTTCATGATGCACCAAGAAGGTTAAAAGATCTTGAAGTAATCATTCATGAAAGCATTCCAACATATGAAGATTCAAGGGCACTTGACATCCTCTATGATTGAAGACTTCTTATTCAAGAAGTTCATATAGATTAGTCATTTTACATCCATTAGACTTTTATGTCATGGATCATCATTGTATCATCTCAAGATAGATTAGATGGTTTATGTGTTTGTGCCATAAAACACAAGGTTTTTATGTTGCGCCACAAAACATAGCGGGAGTAGTTGTACCCTTGTAAAAGAACTATCGGGAGTGGTTGTACCCTTGGTAAAGAACTCGACATCTAGCTTTGTGTCGGTAAAATTGTAAGCAACGATGAGAGTGGTTGTACCCTTGTAAAAGAACTCGACATCTAGCTTAGTGTCGGTAAAGTGTAAGCGACGATTGTAAGGTTTTCTCCGCCGAGAAGGGAGGTTGTTGATCTAGTGAAGTAACTCTCGAGTTGGGTACTCGGGGCGTGGACGTAGGGCAAGGACAAAAGAGGTCCTTGTAGCCGAACCACGATAAATACTCGTGTCGTGAATTGTTAGCACTTTCCTTTTACTTATTGCTTTGCTTTGATGTTTGCATTATGTGATTTTGTGTGTTGTGACTTGTTGATTTTACTTGTGTGATAACATGTCTTAAGTTATGTTGGTCATAAACAACAAGAAACGTCTTTCATATTACAACAAGCTAAAATGGACATTTGATACAACAAGTAGTAAAGTTTTAAACGGTAACGTATTCACCCCCCTCTACGTTTTCACAATTTTTAAAACAATAATTGCATGTGTCATACTCTTAGTCCATATACCTTTGACATCCATATCTTGTTCCCCAATAAGTGTCATGCATATATCTATCATCATCATTATGTATATGTGCATTCTTTTTCTACTAACTCTGTTTTGTAGGATTTTTTTTTTCACTCGATTCTTTGGTAGCCAAAACTAGTTTTGAGCATACACCAAGGGGGAGCATACACCAAGGGGGAGTATACACCAAGGGGGAGCATTGGCGATAGTCAAGGCTTCATTCATGATGATGCAAGCTCCTTATACATTCTATCTCAAGGATTGAAGTGTAGTAGAAGTCTCGTCTAGGAGTCCACCTTTTTGCTTCGACAAAAGGGGGAGAAGAAGTGTAAACAAGTAACTTATACATCTTTGTCATAAAGGAAAATGTTTTATTCATAATAAATATATGAATTCAAATTTTTAACCAAAATCAGTTAGTTTTTCACCAAATAAACTTTCCCCAGAAAAAGACAAGAAAACTGCCCGTTACAGGTGGGCGGCCCCCTTAATTTTAAGGGGGCCGGCACGCTCCTCTTGTCAAAAACTTTTGCCTATAAATACCCTCTCAAACCTGGTATTTTTCCTCACCTTTTGCACTAAAATTTTCAGTCCCAATCCTTTCCAAACATCTTTCTAAATCCTTTGATCATAAGATTATAAGTCTTTGTTTTCAAGTGATCCAATCCTTCACCACTCAAAGTGCAAGAGAAGAATCCTCCCTATCATAAAGCTAAAAATATATTAGAGTCTAGTTAGTGTTGATGTAAAGTTGTGAGTTATGTATGTATATGTAATAAGTAGATCAAGATGATCTTACTTAGTAGTGAGTCAATGAGTGAGTAAGAAGTAGTGGGAAGAAGTAGTAGTGTGGAGAAGTCATTTAGTTGTGAAGATGTAGGTGTGTGAATAAATAGTGGAGTATAGAAGAAGTTGTGAAGTAGTGAAGAAGTGGTGAAGTTGTGAAGAAGTCGTGAAGTCATGTAGAAGTTGTGTAGTGATCGAAGTCGTGTCGTGAGATTGGTTCTAGCTACTATTAGAACCCGACATTTAGCTTAGTGTCATTAATTGGTGTAAGCAAAAGTTGTGTACGGTTTTCTCCGCCAAAAGGGAGCTTGTTGAGTAGTGAAGAAAACTCTCAAGTAGGTGACTCGGGGAGTGGAGTAAGGCAAGGAAGGTGTCCTTGTAGCCGAACCACTATAAATCATCGTGTTCGGTTTGCATTTCCTTTCTCTTATCTCTTTTCATTTATTATTTCATTTATAGCTTTATGTCTATGCTTGCAAATATGTGTTGATTGTTGCTTATATTGTTTTGATGTTGATTGTGTGATAGATAGAAGTTAATATTGTTATAGGAAGAATAATTATATGATATGGTCTAATGGAGTTAGATGCATTATTCACATTTCTCATGTTGAGTTTAACTTAATCGATAATTTGATACAAAACGTTTTAAGATTTTAAAAGGAAAACATATTCACATAAAGATCAACCAAAGCTCTATTCATAAAACTAAGTTTTGAAAACAAATACAAAAGCACACATATATAATTGATCATATTGATTATATGTTGTTTTCATAATAAAATCTAATTGAAGGTTTTGAAACAAGCATTTTATAAAACAAAAAAGAGGTAAAACTATTCAACCCTCTTCTAGTTTTTCACAATTGGTATCAGAGCCACGTCGCTCTAATTTTCAAAACAAATGGTTTTAAAAATTGAGTACGATCCATGTATCAAATTACTCATTAAGGAGGATTAAATATGAAAAGTGTTTTGTTGATTAACTTGTATTAGTTTTGATATTATATACACTAACTATACCAGCTCGAAATAAAATTATGCTTAAAATAAGTGTTATATGTTCGGTATTAAACTCATAAAGTTTCACACCTTTCCGCAAAGTTAGAAAATAATTTTTGACAAAAAATGCATTTTTAAGTACCAGATGGGCGGCCCCCTTATTTGTCTAGGCGGCCTCCTTAAATACTGGGCGGTCCCCTTAAATATTTAAGAGGTCCGCCTATCTATTCGGTAGTTTTGCAGAAACTTTGAAAAATCATATAAAATTAACCGTAACTCCGTAGAAGTCGCGCCACCCGGCATTTTAAAGGTAATTGAGTCTACTTTCATTTAAAAATACTTACAAGTAACCATTACAATCTTAAATAAGTCAGAAAGTCAAAATACTATACGGTGGTCAAAAATTTGTGTTTCGTTTTAACGTAAAACGTTTGTTTTACCTTTTCCTTCAAGTCGGTGATTCCTAGTTGATATACTTTTGAAAAATTAGTATTTATGTTTTCAAAATATTGATCTTAATTAAACTATAGAATAGGAAGAAAACTATTTTATTTTCAAACAAAATCGAGCTAAGTAAACATTGGTGTATATAATACACAAAACGACGACAAGTGCTTTATGTGTTATGTGACCTTTTTTGTGAGTTTATTTCCATAATTAAATATACTAGATGATTGTTGCTATTTGAAGTTTAGCTAACTGTATATCTAAGCATATGTGTCCTATTAGCTTATAGCTAGTTTTCCGGTTTATACTTAACTAGTTCTTATGATAGATTTCTTGCATTAGGATTGCTATTTTATGCTTGCATTGTATATAGGTATAGATGGCTTAATGTTACTCAAACATCTTGTATATGAGTTAAATTTAGTCACCTAAATATTTCAAACAATTGAATCTATTCTCAACAACACAATTAAATATTTTCAACAAATTACCTTGTTTACCTTAGGTTGTTTAAATAAGAGCAATTAGATCATTTTAAAACATTAGTAGTTATATAAAAGAAAAAGTATTTTCAAAATCTAAGTGTGTTCATTATACATAACAATAAATAGTCTTTCACATAAACAAAACATATAACAATCAGGAAGTAATAAGTCAACTTTCAATCATTTACTAACCTCACTTATAAATAATCTTAGGATTAATGGAACACACTATCAAAATGTCTATTTATTTTAAATAAGTGTTCGTAAGGGTCAAGAAAGATCTTGATATTAAATCAATTCATTATTCAAATTATGGTTGGTTGATATATTTATCAAATCTAATTGACATGTTTTTAAGTGTGGACAAGAAATTGAATTGTTATTTATTTAGTTTCAAGATTATATGAAATTACAACAAAAGACATAGTCTTGAATCTACGTACTCAATCACACTAGATTGATATAAAAACATTTACATCCTTTGTAGATGAAAAGAATATGCATTGGATCATAACTCACACTTGTGTTGATAATGTCATATTGAATCTACTTGTCCAATAGTTGTGTTCCAAATATTACACTAGGCCAAAAATGACCTTTCGTCACACATGGTCGTTTTTGAACGGTCACACGGTGACATGTTTACGTGACTAAATGTACCAGCGTTAAATAAACAGCCACACTTGATCCGACTTGTGTGACCATTTCGTAAAATATATGTCACGCATTTGTGTATATATGTGACTAGAGGGTAACTGGTAAATATTTTTCGACATTTTAGTCATTTTTAATTCGGGACGTGTGACCGATACAAATCAGCTCGAAACATTAGTCACACTATAGATATACATATGTGACAAATATATGTCACACAATTGAACAGTGTGACCAAAGAAGATATATGGTCACACGAAGTACTTGTGTATGTGGCTAAATTATATAGTCAAGTTTGTCACACATTATATAAACGTGACTGCTATTCTTTGCTGAATAGTTAGCCACATATGAATTTTAAATGTGTGACAACGAAAAATTCAGTTTGAAGCGTTAGTCACGAAATGCATTTAAGAGTGACAAATATATGTCACAGACTTGAAGAGTGTGACCAAATGTCATGTATGGTCACACTAAACCATACAAACATGATTAAGTGTAACGAAAATTCGACACATATGGTCACGTAAGTTATTATGTGTGTCTAAAGTTTAGTGTGTGTTTGCTTTGCCAAATCCTAATTATGTATAGTCACATTTAATTGAAGCACGATCATGTGACTATAGGCTTTACAATAGTCACACCATATCACAAATGTGTATCTAAATCATGATTATGGCCACGTTATAAGGGTATTATATGTGACCAATACATTCAAAATAGTCACATTGTAGTGTTACTTGACTTTCTAAAGTCAAATTTCAACTTTAATGAAGTAACATGTTACTAAAGTGCCTGCAAGTGCATATACATGATAAATGGAAAATGCAAATAACTATTGTAATAGCAGTAGTAACTTAATAATAGCAGCATTAACTTAATAATAGCAGTAGTAACTTTTGTACAAACAACAGTTGTAATCTCACAAAAGGTGAATTATATAGTACTTACCAAAAGGTTTTTTATAACATAATGAAAACAGAGAAGCTAAACCCCTGCTACCTCCAAACACCTTATCATTTTGTTTTCTTCAGATCGCCATGACATGCTCTCTGATACTGAGCAAAAATTCTTTCAACGAGATCGTTAACTGCCTCTGTACGTTCTTCACATATGATCTTTATAGATATCAACACAGCAAGTAAACTAGCAGTCAAAGGATATTCTTTTTCTGCAAGCATAAAAACATCAAGTCCACCTTGTGTTGATATGTGATGTACATTGCAGCTATCATAAAACTTCCATACAGTTGAGAGATCATGACATGTGAAGTTCCAATAGATATCAGCTGGATCAGGTTTATATAACCTATGTAATTCAACCCACAACTCTTGCTCTTTCACATCTGGTTTCTTTTTTGTTTTTAATTTTTCTTGAACCAACTCCCATAATCTGTCTAAGTCTTCTCTGTCAATTGTTCTTATCAAATCCTCCAACCCTTTGTACACTGCTGATCCTCCACCAGACCTGATTATCTTCCAAGCCTTTCCAAATTTATCTTGGTAAATCTCCCAGTCCATGATTGGTTGTCTAGCTTGAATAGGATCAACATATAATGTTTCAAGAACAATCACCATCATCTGATCATGAGAATAGCTGTCTTCTTTTCTTTGTGAATCATTCTTCTTCTCAGCAGGCTTGTCTTCAATGATCTTTTGTTTCTTTGATGGTGTTTCTTCTGTACCCATGGGAATAAACTTTTCAACATATCTCTTGATGCGGTAGTATAGACGTTCAATTTCGTCATATGTCATTCCCCTGAGTTGAGCAGATTTATAACCACCTTGATACATTAAGTATATCTTCATTTCTCTCAAGCGCTGAGCTTTTGTGGGATTTCTTTTCCTCTTCTGACTTTGAGCTTGCTTTTTCGGCTGAATTAGCTCATTCGAAGCTACTTCTTCACTTCTTGCATTTGACAAATCAGCAAGTTCTACTTATTGACTTCTTGCATTTATCAAATCAGCAAGTCTTTGTACTCTGTCATCCTTACTCAAAGTCTTATCTTCGTAAAGTTTTGCAACTCTAGCATGTAGAACTTCATCAGCATCAATAATAGCTAGCATTAACTCTCCATGAGCTTTTTTTCCTCCTTTTCTTGAAGACTGAATGCTACTTGCTCATCTGTTTCCACTTCAGCTTCATCAACTGTCTTTGCAACCTCTTCAGTAGTAGATACTTCAGCCGTAGAAACTTGATTTGTTGTAGCA